>CM019691.1:6228337-6310837 GCA_009760885.1 Achatina immaculata
CAGAATCCCCCAAGTCCACGTGGCGGACGAAAGAAATCTCTCATGGAGGCGTTGCAAATATCATCGTGTCCTTCTATAGTCTACCTCGTGACCTTCTTGTTTCTAGAAGTTTCCTTGTACTTGGCTGGAAACACGTCAGTTATTCATTATTACAACATGAACTCCGCATATGAAGTAAAGAATAATTTACTTAATAAAATATTTACAGATCAAAATAAGCACAGACATCAAATCTACGCTGCAAAAAAATACTAAAATTTGTAAAACATTTTGTCTTTATTTTAGGTGACAGATGTCTAAGTTCTTAAAACTGACAAGAACCTCATGCTCTTTGTTGTAATTTTCTGTTAAATAAACGCAACTAACTTTCCTGATTGAGTGTGAGACATTTATCTCTTGTAATATATTTGTATGGAAAGTGACTGCAGATTTTAAGAGGTAAGGTTTCTCTTCATAATTCACAGTTACTTGTGTGGAGTTTCTGTCCTGTCTTTCTCTATTCTCATGACTTCATGAACTTTTGTGTTATGAGGCTCAAAAGAATACAAACTTGTTGAAGTCAGGTAATGACAAACGCAAACATCAGACCATATAATATGTAAGACTCAATCAATATATATATATATATATGTGTGTGTGTGTATGTGTGTGTGCGTGCGTGCTTGCGTGCGTGCGTGTGTGTGTGTGTTAAATGCTATGTATTAAGATGGTTAAGCTAGTAAGGATACCATAGGAAAATTTCTAATAGGCTGCTACATGATATAATTTGTTCCATAATGAATTTGTTAAAGGTTCTTAAAAGTGACTTTATTATGTTGCAGCGGCACTTCAGGAATATAATGTTTTGACTCGTCTCGAAAGTATGTTTGTGCCCATAGAGTGACCTTGGAGAAATGGTATTAGTTCCCATATAGTGGCCTTAGGTATATTTTGTTAATGCCCATATACTTACCTTGAATACATGGTGTTAATGCACATAAAGTGACTTTGAGTAAATGACGTTAGTGCCTTTAAATTGACATTGGGTACATTGCGTTAGTGCCAGTATAGTGACCTTGGGTATATGGTGTCAGTGCCCATATAGTTAGTTACCTTGGGTATTTGATGTTAGTACCCATATAGTTAGTTACCTTGGGTATTTGATGTTAGTACCCATATAGTTACCTTGGGTATTTGATGTTAGTGTCCATATAGTTAGTTACCTTGGGTATTTGATGTTAGTGTCCATATAGTTAGTTACCTTGGGTATTTGATGTTAGTGTCCATATAGTTAGTTACCTTGGGTATTTGATGTTAGTGTCCATATAGTTAGTTACTTTGGGTATTTGATGTTAGTGTCCATATAGTTAGTTACCTTGAGTATTTGATGTTAGTGTCCATATAGTTAGTTACCTTGAGTATTTGATGTTAGTGTCCATATAGTTAGTTACCTTGGGTATTTGATGTTAGTGCCCATATAGTTAGTTACCTTGGGTATTTGATGTTAGTGCCCATATAGTTAGTTACCTTGGGTATTTGATGTTAGTACCCATATAGTTAGTTACCTTCTGTATTTGATGTTAGTGTCCATATAGTTAGTTACCTTGGGTATTTGATGTTAGTACCCATATAGTGGGGCCGGCTAGCGTAGTGGTTAGAGCACTCGTCTAGCAACCAAATGGTCGAGGGTTCGAATCCCCAGCTGAGCGGGATTTTTTTTCCGACCAATACGGCCCTGAGGTCGACCCAGCCTCGTAAAATGGGTACCAGAGAAAATCTGGGAAGTAAAGGCAGCGAGGAAAGGAACTGGTCACCCTACCTCATACGCTGATGACCCAGCATAATGAGGTCTCTAACGCTTCACCCCCTACGGCATTTGAAATGCTATGGGACTATCTTTATCTTTACCCATATAGTTAGTTACCTTGGGTATTTGATGTTAGTACCCATATAGTTACCTTGGGTATTTGATGTTAGTGTCCATATAGTTAGTTACATTGGGTATTTGATGTTAGTGTCCATATAGTTAGTTACCTTGGGTATTTGATGTTAGTGTCCATATAGTTAGTTACCTTGGGTATTTGATGTTAGTGTCCATATAGCTAGTTACCTTGGGTATTTGATGTTAGTGTCCATATAGTTAGTTACTTTGGGTATTTGATGTTAGTGTCCATATAGTTAGTTACCTTGAGTATTTGATGTTAGTGTCCATATAGTTAGTTACCTTGAGTATTTGATGTTAGTGTCCATATAGTTAGTTACTTTGGGTATTTGATGTTAGTGTCCATATAGTGACCTTGGGTATTTGATGTTAGTGACCTTGATTATACAGTGTTAGTGCTCATAGAGTGACTTTGGGTATATAGCTTTATTTCCCATAGAATGAACTTGGGTATATGGTACTATAAAGTGACCTCGGTATACAGTGTTAGTAGTTATATTATCCTTGCCTTATCGGCACACTAATGTGTACAGATGTGTACAGATATGTACATTGTCACGTTTGGTTGCCTGTACTTCTTAAGACTCAGAAGAATCCAGATACGTTTTTCTACAGTTGAGTGACAGACCATTCTGGCCAGATTCGAACCGCCGACCTTTGCCATGAGAGACGAGTGCATTAACTGTAGTTTGTTTTATGCAGAACCTTTCTAATGAAACTTTTGTTGAACCTGTTCTATCCTGAAAGCCACTGAACAAACTCTTCTACCGTTAGTTTGGTTGTAACAAAAGTCATTCAAAATGTATTTGCCAAGATAAGTGACACTTAAATAACCGTAGTCTATGTCCTGGGAGGGAATCTTCTCTTTTAACCAGGGCCTCTGACAGATATTTTGTAAGTTGGTCTAAAACTATACCCCCGCCCCCCCCCCCCAGCTTAGCTGTTTTCTTTTAGTAGGGGCCCCCGAGACCCCTTCAAGCCCATCCTTAAATAGGAAAAAAACCTCCGGACCCCGGACCGATACACCCCACACTCCCTCCCACCTCCCAAACTTTTAACAATAAACCAAGAAATACTGAAGTTTTCCGGGGAAAAAATCCGTCCAAGTTTCCTTTAAAAATAACTCCAAGGTTAAAAATCTCAAAAGTTTTCACAGTTACAAGCCAAGCTTTGCAAATCGTAGTGATCGTTGCGCATGTGATAATAGTTAATTACAGAGTTAATACAAATCAAGTAATTGGATGAGAGAACCAGCCCGAATATTAGTTTATTTTGCCTATTGGAACCGGTTAAGTACAAATTAACAAGTTCTCCTTTTCTTCCAGCTGATGTTGATATATTTTAAAAAAGCGTGTTTTATATATTTTGTTGTTTATAAACACACTTTGCCATCCATTATTGTGCTCACAGCACTTTCGACCCTCGCTTGTTCCTTGAGACACACACACACACGAGACGCGCGATGTTGCTTCCGAAAGTCTTGAATTGACCAGAGGTTGTCGCGAGTTGCTACTCGCCGATCATGTTTCAGGATATTGCTGATTCCTTCTTAGCCTCGTTTTCGCAGCCAGTGAGCGAAATCTCCCAACATTTTCTCTGAACAATGAAAAAAAAAAGTCATGAAAACTCTCGTGTATTATGTTCTTACTACTGAAATAACCCCATATTATGAAATTTTTATCAGTAGTAATTAGAAACTTCTTGATTCAATGTTTTTGCCATAACTACTTATGGAAAAAGTAAATAATGATGTATTGATTCATAGTTTGATGTAGCTTTCTGTCCTCATAAATTAGCAGTATTGTGGTACAAAACGGTATCTTTATGCCATAAGCAGTATTTTTAATTAGCACTGAATTCAAACAATGAATGGTATATGAATTCAGTCTATGTTGAGAACATGAACTCAGCCGTCCAATGATGGAGAAATATCACTGATCCTGGGAAAATATAGAAAAGGTAATACTATATTTTCAACTGTTTTTCTTTTTTAGTTATATTTTTAAAAAATGATTTTTCATTTCCCAGATATTTCTCACGAACTGTATAACCCGCCAGGAATTATTTACGTCAGTTTTTTCTTTTCCAAAATACAGGTACATACAGTTTCCCAGTTTGTTTTATAAACTTTGAACACACTTTTTCAGTTTGTTTGTTTTATAAACTTTGAGCACAATTTTTTAGTTAGTTTGTTTTATAAACTTTGACCACAGTTTTTCCGTTTGTTTGTTTTATAAACTTTGAAAACGATTTTCCACTTTGTTTCTTTCATATACATGCAAAACAATTTTCTAGTTTTATTTTTTTATACATGTGTAACGAAATATTCAAGTTCGTTTTTTTACACGTGTAGCACAATTTTCGACCTTGTCTATGTATCCGTAACACAATTTTCTAGTGTCTTTATATACATGTTACATAATTTTCCAGTTTGTTTTATAGAAACGTATAGCAATTTTCGAATTTACTTATTGCGCCTTTAACAGAACACGGACTTTTGTTTGTTTATTTTTTTTAAAATAATGAACAGGAAGCATTATTTTTTCTTCAAAAGATATATAACGAATTACAGATGCTTTCTCGTATATGATACAAACAGTGAGCAGTGAGGATAAATACATTAAATGCATAATTTTAATGCGATATTTGCGAAACTGGGACTTAAAGGTCGGACAATCTATCGGGGTTATTAAAAAAAAAAACTATTTTTGAAGAATGTGGGGTGGGCTTTGAGCGAGGGTGGTAGAGAAGATAGTGTCACTATGTCACAGACGATATCATTATTTGAAAGTGCATTTGTTGTCCTACGGGAAATAAGCAAATCGTTTTATTTTACATTATTTTGTTTTAAAAAAAGTGTTCGCTCATGGAAACTGTTCTTCCCTTGGAATGCTGATGTGTTTTGAATTGTCCGCTTCTGAGACAAGCTAGCCACAAACTGTTGGTGCTGTCTAGTCTTAGAATACTCTCAGACAGAATATTTTTGTGTCATGTCCGCGTGGATAGTTTAGTAATGTTGGTCACAGAGTACACTGAGATAAGAAATGAAGAAACGAATAGCAAACACTTTCAAATTCCTTGCAGGCCATTAAAAGGCGCTGTAGTGACTGTTCAGTTTCTCTACTAACATTTTAAGTAGTATTTGTGAGAACATTTTCAGCACTTTCTGTAGTAACATTTTCAGTAGTATTTGTGAGAACATTTTCAGCATTTTCTGTAGTAACATTTTCAGTAGTATTTGTGAAAACATTTTCAGCATTTTCTATACTAACATTTTCAATCATTTCTGTACTAACATTTTTAGTACTTTCTATACGAATATTTCAGTAGCTTCTATACCAACATTTGCAGTAGTTTCTGAACTAATATTTTATGTACTTTCTGTACTAACATTTTCAGTAGTTTCTGTACTAATATTTTCAATAGTGTTTACATGGGCAGTTTTAGTTGTTTTTGGACTAACAACTGTAGCTGTCAAATGTGAGACATAAAAAGAAATGACAACTGTGGTAAAACTGCTTCTGGTAACACATCCACCTATTTTTACAACTAACTCTTGTTATAGTTTCTGACCACACAGTTTTAGTAATTTATAGATTAACATTTACAGAAATTACCAAACAGACATTTGTACTCTTTACAGACTAAAAATTAGTTTACAAACTAACATTTCTAATTATAAACACATACTTATTATAGGAGTAATAGTGCAACAGTCCGAGGGCTAATATGTTCAATATCCGGTCTCACAATTCAAGTCAAGAAACTTCTGTATTTAATTTTCACATGGTAAATGAAATCTGAGTATGACCTGCTGTGTTAGCAACCCATGTTCCGTAGTATAGAGACAACTTTGACGTTCACAAATATCTGAAAAAAAAATGAATTAACAAAATCATCGTATCAAGGACACCTTTTTTCAGATTTGATATGAGAGCTTGTTTAGATAAACTTAAAAGGAAAAGAATAACGTAGACTCCAATTAAACACTGTGTTTATGTGTAAGAATAATGTACATAAACTAAATATAAACATTTTATGAACATAAAGTTATATGTGAAATGGTTTCCCGTTTAATTAAATCTCTTTCCATGATGGGTCATCTGCGGGTATTACATAATTCTTCAGCCAGACATTTTTTTCCCTAAAGCATTTCTTAGTTTACTTACTCGACATCAATTTTGGCAGTTTTGTGTCAGTATTTCTCTGACACGAAATGTTACGTTTCACCTGCGTGTTTGCTGAAGTGTGTCCTTTAGTTTTATCAACGAGGATGACTTGATCACCCAGTATTGACTTGATCACCCAGTATTGGCTTGATCACCCAGTATTGACTTGATCACCCAGTATTGGCTTGATCACCCAGTATTGGCTTGATCACCCAGTATTGACTTGATCACCCAGTATTGACTTGATCACCCAGTATTGACTTGATCGCCCAGTATTGTCTTGATCACCCGGTATTGGCTTGATCACCCAGTCTTTATGAAATCTGTTTCCAGAACGCAGAGGACAGCTCGTATATATACACAAAACTAGGTTGAGTTTTTCGGAACGTTTATCTAGCAGGCAGCAGAGATTATGTTTCCGTATTTGACCAAGGCATCCGACAAGGTGAAACGTAATGAAATTATTAAAATGCTTGAAGACATCAATATAGACGGCAAAGTCCTGAGGATTGCAAAACATCTATACTGCCAGCAAGAAGCAGCAATTAGAGTTGAAAATAGAACTGGAAAATATCAACCTATAAAACAATGGGTGTGACAAGGGTGTGTACTATCTCCAGACCTTTTTTCTCTGTACAGTGAGAATATTCTAAGAACCAGGCATAAAAATTGGAGGATACATTATTAACAACCTTCGGTATGCTGACGATACAAAACTGATAGCTGACAACCAAAAAAGACCTGCAAAATCTAAAGGATAAAGTCGTTAAAGGAAGTGAACAGAAAGGCATTACTTTAAACATAAAAAGATAGAGATTATAGTTATATCTAAGAAACAGAATCCACCAACATGCAGTATAAAATTAAACGGAACTATTCTAAAGCAGATGCAGAAATTCAAATACCCTGGAGTAGTAATAACTTCAGATGGGAAATGCAGAACAGAAATTAGGAACAGAATAGGCCAAGCAAAGACTGCATTTCAGAGAATGATAAACATATTATCCAACACATCCTTATCAATGAATGTTAGATAACGAGTCCTAAAATGCTATATTGAACCTATCTTGTTATATGGAAGTGAATCATGGACAATAGGCAGGTCTGCACAAAAATCATTGGAAGCAGCAGAAATGTGGTTTATTAGAAGAATGTTGTGACAGCAAAAATAACTAAGGAAGAGCGTATGAGAAGAACTGGAGAGACAAAAAAAATCTTGTAAAAAAATAAGAGAGAGGCAATGTACTTTCATAGGACATGCAATGAGAAGAGGGGGCATTTAAAATATTATAACAACAGGAAAATAGAAGGAAGAAGATCAAGAAGAAGACCAAGAGAAATGATACTGGACAGTCTGACGGGATGGTGTGAGAGGAGATCACCAACTGAGCTGATGGCCTGCATGAAGGATCGGGTACTCTGGAGAAGCATAATAGCCAGTCGGCACGGCACCTGATGATGATGATGATGATGATGATGATGATGATGATGATGATGATGATTTGACTGTATTGCTGGCGCATTGAGAAAGTCGCATCATAATCTTTTCCTTATAAAATTATCAGATAACAGAATCTTTTCCATGTAAAGTTATTGATATAAAGTTCTCAGAAAGTAATTGTATAAATGGCATAAATAAAAAACCACGCACGCATGATACAAGACTAAGAAATGTGTGTATGTCCTGAGAGATGTTCAGCATAGAACAAAATCTCAGGTAACTTGTTATAAAATTAGCATGTTCTGTAAACCAGTAACAAATGTTCAACAAGTAACGTGTTACGTTACAAAATCACCGTGTTTTGCAGATGAGAAGTAAATGTTCAGCAAGTAGTGTGCTATAAAATTAGCATGCTCTGTAGATGAGAAGTAAATGTTCAGCAAGTAGTGTGCTATAAAATTAGCATGCTCTGTAGATGAGAAGTAAATGTTCAGCAAGTAGTGTGCTATAAAATTAGCATGCTCTGTAGATGAGAAGTAAATGTTCAGCAAGCAGTGTGCTATAAAATTAGCATGCTCTGTAGAAGAGAAGTAAATGTTCAGCAAGTAGTGTGCCACGTCCTGTAGATGAGAAGTAAGTTTAATTGTTCTTCAATGTCTTCTTCAACTTTGACATAGACGCTGAATATTTTTTATTTGATCACTTACGTTGTGTTCTTAATACACTGACAGTCGTGTGTTTGACATGCCCGCGTGTGACTGGCCTTGCAGGCAGATGCCTTTCTTTGTTCACTGGTAGTTGTCCTAATGCCATTTTAATATCATAGACAGAGGGCGACTACGCCAGTTCACAACCACTTTTTTGTACTTTATAAACTGATATATATATATATATATATATATATATATATATATATATATATATATACATATATATATATAAGCTACACTGTGTCTAGATTAATATGTGTGAGCTACACTTTTTCTAGACTGATATATGTGAACTACACTTTGTCTAGATTAATATGTGTGAGCTACACTTTGTCTAGACTGATATATGTGAGCTACACATTGTCTAGACTGATATATGTGAACTACACTTTGTCTAGATTAATATGTGTGAGCTACACTTTGTCTAGACTGATATATGTGAGCTACACATTGTCTAGACTGATATATGTGAACTACACTTTGTCTAGATTAATATGTGTGAGCTACACTTTGTCTAGACTGATATATGTAAGCTACACATTGTCTAGACTGATATATGTGCGCTACACTTTGCTTTGTCTAGACTGATATGTGTGAGCCACACTTTGTTTAAACTGATTAATGTGAGCCACACTTTGTCTAGACTGATATATGTGAGATACATTATGTCTGTGTCCATTTGTTCCAGAATTTGCCTGTGTGTGTTTATGTATGTATGTGTGTATATGTGGGTCAGCAAGTTCTGCCACTGTGGATCATTTATTCCATAAATAAGAGCTTTGTTGAGGTTTTCTCGCTTTTTATTTTCACTATAAACAATCCTATCATTATTGGTAAAATACCATTTTATGGTTAGTTTTTTCGTTCTGGGCGGTTTCTTTGTTACCTTGCTCAAATCGATAATCAGAGTAAAAATAAAGATATTACAGAAAATGATGAAAGTCTGTGACACGTTCATAGTCCCGGAAGTGAGGGAATGATAAAGAGTTACCTGCCGTTAAACTGGGGACATTATTATTATTAGTTAGCTAATCTCTATATTATTATTATTAGTTAGCTAATCTCTATATTATTATTATTAGTTAGCTAATCTCTATATTATAATTATTAGTTAGCTAATCTCTATATTATTATTATTAGTTAGCTAATCTCTATATTATTATTATTAGTTAGCTGATCTCTATATTATTATTATTAGTTAGCTAATCTCTATATTATTATTATTAGTTCGCTAATCTCTGAAAGAAAAAAAAACACATTGCGTACCTAATAACAGGCGTAAGATATTTAAGATTTCCTTGAGAGAATCTCAGCCTGGTCATAATTTTTCCGACTGTTGGAACAAAGATCTCTGTAGACTTTTGGTAGGTAAATATCAGCAAGCGCAAAAGAAAGAAAAAAAGAAGATTAAGGAAAGAAACGTCAGGTGGTAATAAACGAATGAAGTAACACATAACGGAGCAACAGAACTAGCCAAAAATTGGGAATGTGAGTAAATAACATTTTCTACGTAAATCGGGTACGCGAGTATCAGATTCAGCCTAGGAAATACAAGAGCTGCAGCTGGAGTTCAAGATATTGAAAGAAAACGTTTTCCAGTTGGAGGTAGCACCCGTGATAATCGCAGGTTTCTAGACCAGTGTTTCCCAGGCTTGTTCTGGCTGCCAGGCCGCGTCCTCAACGCACCCCCAACCTCTTTCCTATATATCTCTCCCTCTCTGAATCTTAAGTGCCCAGGGCACATGGGGCTTCCGCAAGGGTCTTCCACAAATGCCTGTCCTTCGCCTTTTCTTCTGCTCTTGCCCAGGTGAGCCCTCTATTGCTCAACATCCTTTCCTATATACTGCTCACATAGTGACCTATTAAATATTAGGATACGCATTGCACAAGTACAAACTTAAGTTAGCAAACCGGTTTAGTTAATAATATGAAGGAGTACATTTGTAACTCACCTACTGCATTATTTCTAAACTTTTAATGGGATGGATGAGTTTCATGAAGGGACATAAGTTTCTCAATATCCGGTTGGAAAGTATTAAGAAGGAAGGTATTACTTCCCCTGTTTGCCGTTTCGTTTTCTGTCAACGCCCCCCAACCCCACTGTCTCCATTCTTCCAATGCCCCCGCCCCCGAACCTTTTTCTGTCAATCCTCCCCCCCCCCCTTTTCGTTCTTTCCAACTCCCATGGGGATGGGGTGGGGGGGGGGCGTTATCGCCCACTTTGGGAAACATCTAGACTATTTCCGACAAGCTCAACAAGGGAGATAATCTCCCACTAGGGCTGACCTTGATGCATGTCTTATGGGCTCACAGACTTCTTCTTCTTGTTGTCGTTGTTTTTGCTATCATTTAGAACATGCCTCTAACTTGGCGGATAACAGAAACCAAAGCAGAGACAAGAGCTGGTTAATTATTGCTGTGGCTTAGAGAGATTCATGAATTCTTGATGGAACAAAAAGGCCAGCGGACAACTTACTCACAACACAAAAAAGCCGGAAAGATCTTAGTTTTGCAACCAAAATGTACCAACTTTCAAACTTTTTTTTTATCTAGGCAACTTTGTAGATTTTTCTTTTTTAGTGAACATCTAAGCTACATAAAATTATGCTTTACATACCTTTTGAGCTAGCATTTACACTGTATATTTATTCTGTTAGCATAATGTTTTAACCAAATGTACTCATATACTATTATTCTCTTCTATACTAACTTGTAGAATTGTTTGATTTTTACACTTCATCTTTTGCACCATGATTTTCCTTAGTTAAAGAAACTCTTAAAACCATTTATCACCGGTATTATTTATTAGTGATAAATACATTTTAAAAATATTTTGCGTTACATATTATTTTATTATTTCATATTATTTTATACTTTTGTATGGTAATTATTTCTGACAATTATTTTTGGACTTCTAAATTATTGAAAGAAAGAGTGAGCAGATCTGTTCAGAATAAATTTATCATGTGGAGACACTTTGTTCGTGGGCCTCCTCGAAAGGCGTTCCAGCCGACCCAATCAGGGCCCCATCTAAAGGCATTCCAGCGGAACAAATTAGGGTCCCATCTAAAGGCGTTCCAGTGGACCCAATCAGGGCCCCCTCTAAAAGCGTTCCAGTGAACCCAATAAGAGCCCCAGAAATGAAGTTTGTAAGTCGGTGAAGAACTTCTTCTCCCCCGATTGCCCTCTTCTTTAGCTATTCTGTTTTCATCCACTATGGGTCATCCTGGTTCTTCTTTAATAAGGATGAAGGTCTTCCGGTCTCCCCCCCCCCCAAATCACCAAAATGGGCCTGGACTTAATTATGTACCTGGCACATCATGTTAGGTAAACTGCCCCTGAAACAGCCGCCTGTATGCTTGAGAGGCGAAGTGTAGCAGAATAAACTTTACTCACTGCCATCAGTGGCTCAGCGCCCGCGTAGATCAGCCGACACCCACACAGACACTGCCATGAATTCAGCGCCCGTGTAGATCAGGCGACACCCACACAGACACTGCCATGAATTCAGCGCCAATGTAGATCAGGCGACACCCACATAGAAACTGGCATGAATTCAGCGTTCGTGTAGATCACCAACACACACAGACACTAGCATGAATTCAGCGCCCATGTAGATCAGGCGACACCCACACAGACACTGCCATGAATTCAGCGTCCATGTAGATCAGGCGACACCTACACAGACACCGCCATGAATTCAGCGTCCATGTAGATCAGGCGACACCCACACAGACACTAGCATGAATTCAGCGCCCGTGTATATCAGCAACACCCACACAGACACTAGCATGAACTCAGCGCCCGTTTATATCATCAAAACCCACACAGACACTAGCATGAATTCAGCGTCCGTGCATATCAGCAACACACACAGACAATAGCATGAATTCAGCGTCCGTGTATATCAGCAACACCCACACAGACACTAGCATGAATTCAGCGCCCGTGTGTATCAGCAACACCCACGTTGTAACCATTGACATTTGTCATTTTACTCTGTTTGAAACAAAACACAGCTTACATTCAGTATCAAGATGCCAGTCATAATAAAGTTTAAAAACAGCTTTTTTCAACTTCTTGATACAAACTGTTGCTATCAATGTGTATGAAGTAACGGATTCAGTTACTGAACTTACATCATAAGATGCGTGTGAATCTGGTTAATTCTGTCTTGTCTTGTCTCATTCCTCTTATATCATACGTTGTCGAAGGAGCACATAGATTTCTTGACATAGGGCTGTGTGGTCGTGTGGTCTGGGCAAGAGTGTTTTGTCAAAGAAATTCTGGTTCGAATCATGATAAAGTCTGGCTTTATGTTTCTGTTTTTACTGGTACAGTAAGCAGCTTTTAGGCTCTCAGCTTCAAAGTTTATCTGCCTCCGTTCAAACCAACCCCACAGAAAACAATAGGAAATGGTGTACTCTATATGCTGCAGCTAAGTTTCCTCCGGACAGATCAGTGACTTGATTTATATTTATATTTATTTTTATATGTAAAAGATATTGAAAGTTTCTGTCATTTAGTCCGTTTGTTTAATCTGGGAATTATGTAGACAAAATTAAAGAAAAAAAAACAGACTTTATTCTGGAGAAAGGTGCTCAAATGCATGTGGAAATTAAGTGAAAAGTCTTCGTAGAAGTATCATAGAAACGTAGACGTATCATAGAAACGTAGACGTACCATAGAAACGTAGACGTATCATAGAAACGTAGACGTACCATAGATACGTAGACGTATCATAGAAACGTAGACGTATCATAGAAATGTATGCTACTTTATTTTATAAAGACTTGAGAATCTGAATAATCATGTTACATTATAACAAAATGGACTTGCAAGGAAAACAAGACAATGATTAGTTACCTCTTTAAAACAAAACACAGAGAAGAGAGGCAAGGGTGAAATATCCAGAGTAAACTACTGCAAATACATGGGAAAGTGCATAATGGAAATCTATAGAGTGGGCAGTAAACAAACTAAGGAAAGTTACGACTCTATAATAACTATCTACATTTAACATTTCATTTTTCTACCCCTCTGTTATTGTTACTGTTAGTTTATATAGCAGTTGCCTGTTTATATATAGACATAGGTATAGATGGCAAAGATTTAACAAAATGTGATCATTCATTCATTTGCATGTCCCTTGCGGAACTTTGCCTCCCTAACAGCTCTCCTGTAGGCCTCTCGGCCTGTGTCACATGAGGCAGTGTACCTTTCTATGCATAAAAAACACGTAAGTTCTGTAGACACGCAATGTTTTGACGTGCTCAGCACACCAGCGGCCGTCTGTTATAAGGAGTCATTGAATATAGCTTGAAATTTTAATATAACAGGCTTTACGTGGCTTGCTTCGTAACTACGGGTTGTACGTAAATCGGATGTTCGTAAACTTACGGACTGTGTCAAACACAAAATACTCGTGTGTTGGTGATCGTTTGTCTGTTAAATCAAATGTAACAACATCGGAAGGTGTGAGTTCTTGCTATATTCATCTTCATGATTTCTGGGCGAGTTGTGTCTCAGAAATACAGACATCTTTCCAGAGAAGTTCCATGTTGGAGGCTATCTCACGAGAGGTAGAGGGCGTGTCTGGAAAACTTGAGTTCCTCATGACTTTCATCTGGTTATCCCATAATTCTGTTATTTCCCCCCTCACGCATACTTTGCTGACGGCTGCCACGCAAAAGAAATAAACACTATCCATGATAAACATCAACAAGACAGACCACGGTCTTCAAGTCTGCCTTACACCAGACAATCTGTTTAGACCAAAATGTTTATGTAAAACAATAAACGAGTCAACAAAATAATTTTATCTACGCTAACATTTTAAACTCTAGAATAATGTTGAAAATACATTATTTTCAGCTTAATATGTTCATACTTTTTAATAAGATTTTTTTTTCTTTAGATTTTTTTCTCTAAATTTCTTGTATTGTGATTGAATTCTATAAACGATCCTTTAATGCCCTGTCTCGCTAACTAATCTGAAAGAATTCTGTATCTGTATAAAATTAACAAACCAATCTATATTTGTTTCCCGATATTTCTTGAATAAAGTTTTGACACAAGATAGAAAGTGAAACTGGCATCGACAAGAAACATCCCATAATATGAGAGTGATTGTGTCTCTGTCTGAAAACAATACAGGAAATGGATTGTTGAGACATTCATAGATCTCCCCGGCTTTTAAACAACTCGTCTAAAACCTGGCGACAGCGGCCGTGATAACAAAACTTCATGTTGCTAATGCCTGGAAAGGCAACTGAATATATTTATAAACTAGCTGTGGTTCTGGAACCATCAAATAAACGAAGACATAGCAAAACTAAATAACAATTTTAAAATACTATGTACGTGGATTTGTGGGAAAAAATATGCTATTAAATTACATAGACCAAGTGTCAGTATTCAGATCCATCTTGATCAAGTATTTTTAATGGATTTCAGATGATATTTCCTATTTAGGAGAAAATAAAGGACAACGATAAGTGTAGCAACAGTGAATACGCCAAACTGGCGCACTATAAAACATGCATTGAACTTACTGAAACTCTAAGATTATATAGCACATGTGCCAAGTGATATCGCTGTAATATATACTGTAAGATATAGATGTAGGACATGCTTATCTTTCAAATGTAGAGCGCCTGGATGCAGCTCTAGTAAGTGTTGGGTGTGAAGTATTTATTATTGAAGATGAAGAACATAATAATGGTACTTAATTATATCCAGCTGCGAGCGAAAGGGTAGCACAATGGGCTGCAGGCTTGATGTTCGAAACTAGATGCGTGGGTTGTCAGTCAATCAGTAAAATTGGCACTGGACATTTTTTCTGTTCTTTAAACTGGCTGTCAGGATGAAAGAGAAGCTGTTCAAGAAGCAGTATCTCAGAACATTAGCGAAGAGCAAACTGTTTATGAAACAACTGGTAAAATGTGAATGTTCATGTCAATGTGAATGTTCATGTCACATGTGAATGTTCATGTCACATGTGAATGTTTACATTATGTGAACGCTTAAGTGACATGTGAATGCTTGTGGTCCTTGTAAACGTGTATGCCACATGCGAATGTTTACGTCGAATGTAAACATTTGTGTCATACATGAACGTTTATGTCACATGTGGATGTTTATGTCACATGTGGATGTTTATGTCACATGTGGATGTTTATGTCACATGTGGATGTTTATGTCACATGTGGATGTTTATGTCACATGTGGATGTTTATGCAACATGTGGATGTTTATGTCACATGTGGATGTTTATGCAACATGTGGATGTTTATGCAACATGTGGATGTTTATGTCACATGTGGATGTTTATGCAACATGTGGATGTTTATGTCACATGTGGATGTTTATGTCACATGTGGATGTTTATGTCACATGTGGATGTTTCTCTTTGCAGCTGTTCTGGTGAAGATGTTGAGGCACACCATCGTGTCGGCCTCGGAGGGGGTTATCCAGCCTCGGAGGGGGTTATCCAGCCTCGGAGGGGGTTATCCAGCCTCGGAGGGGGTTATCCAGCCTCGGAGGGGGTTATCCAGCCTCGGAGGGGGTAATCCAGCCTCGGAGGGGGTTATCCAGCCTCGGAGGGGGTAATCCAGCCTCGGAGGGGGTTATCCAGCCTCGGAGGGGGTTATCCAGCCTCGGAGAGGGTTATCCAGCCTCGGAGGGGGTTATCCAGCCTCGGAGGGGGTTATCCAGCCTCGGAGGGGGTTATCCAGCCTCGGAGAGGGTAATCCAGCCATGTTTACAGTCCCAGGATGGCACTAACAAGCAGGGATGTGCAGACCCCAGCGCCGCTGAGGTTATAGTGACCCCTGTCCTGTTAGCTGATCTAAGCCTGTAACTGGGGGAGGGTGCCAACAGAGAGGTGCAGCAGGGTGTTGGTCAGTTATGGGTAGCCATTCCTGACACTAGCATGTCAGCTGTGGCCACCAATCCTGACACTAGCATGTCAGCTGTGGCTCGCCCAACCCTGACACTAGCATGTCAGCTGTGGCTCGCCCAACCCTGACACTAGCATGTCAGCTGTGGCTCGCCCAACCCTGACACTAGCATGTCAACTGTGGCGACCAATCCTGACACCAGCATGTCAGCTGTGGCCATATCGGACGTCTTCGTCCTCGAACATATCACATATGAAGTGTATGCCCCGTGTGAACATTTATACTACATGTGAAGTTTATGCTCCTTGTGAACATTTATATCACATGTGAAGTTTATGCCCCGTGTGAACATTTATATCACATGTGAAGTTTATGCCCCGTGTGAACATTTATATCACATGTGAAGTTTATGCCCCGTGTGAACATTTATATCATATGTGAAGTTTATGCCCCGTGTGAACATTTATATCACATGTGAAGTTTATGCCCCGTGTGAACATTTATATCACATGTGAAGTTTATGATAGCCTGTCTTCATTGGCTAGCAAAATAGGACTTGAAATTAACAAGGACAAAACAAAAATAATGAAAATTCCCATCAATCAAAATGGAAAAATACACATAGAAGGGACAGATATTGAAGAAGTCAATCAATTTGCATACCTTGGCAGCTACATGGACCAGGGTGGTGACACTAGACAGGAAGTTAGGATCAGAATTTCAAAAGCAGCATCAATCTTCAAGAATCTTGAGAACATATGGAATTCAAAAGTTATAAGCACAAAAACCAAGTTAAGACTATTCAATTCAAATGTAATATCCACCCTCATTTATGCATGCGAAAGCTGGAAAACAACTAAAGAAATAGAAAAGAAATTAGACTCTTTTGAAAACAAATGCCTAAGGAAAATACTCGGCATCAAGTGGAATGAATTCAAGAACAATGCAGAGATAAGACAGATGTCTGAACAACAACCAGTCTCACGGGTGATCAGGAAAAGGAGATGGACATATGTTGGCCACTTGATGAGAAGAAATGAGCAGAGAATCCCAAAACAAGCTATCAAGTGGAACACAACAGGCCGAAGAAAAAGGGGCAGACCGCGTGAAACTCTGAAGAGAACATTATTAAGAGAGGCCAAGTTAACAGGCATAACATCTTTTGTTGAGGTTGAAAGACTCGCCGAAGACAGGAAATATTGGCGAACTACTTTGCGAGCCCTATGTGACGTCTAACGGCACGGGAAGGATATAAGATATAAGATATAAGAAGTTTATGCCCCGTGTGAACATTTATATCATATGTGAAGTTTATGCCCAGTGTGAACATTTATATCACATGTGAAGTTTATGCCCCGTGTGAACATTTATATCACATGTGAAGTTTATGCCCAGTGTGAACATTTATACCATATCTGAAGTTTATGCCCCGTGTGAACATTTATATCACATGTGAAGTTTATGCCCCGTGTGAACATTTATATCACATGTGAAATTTATGCCCAGTGTGAACATTTATATCACATGTGAAGTTTATGCCCCGTGTGAACATTTATATCACATGTGAAGTTTATGCCCAGTGTGAACATTTATACCATATCTGAAGTTTATGCTCCGTGTGAACATTTATGTCACATGTAAATGTCTATGTTTCTTGTGAAATGTTTATGTCACATGTGAATGTTTATCTATCTCTCTGTTGCCCTGCCGGCTTGCCTTGGCTATCATGCTTTCCCACAACTCCCTGCTCCGAATGTGCTGATTATAAGTTGTGCTGCCGTTCTTTGTCCGTGCTATCTAGTTAGTCCATCCAGCATTTTCTCTCTCTTTGTCTACCTCGATCTCTTTTGCCTTCTATCTTTCCTGTTGTCACAATGTAGTTTAGCTTGCCTCGCCGTAGAACTTGTCCTAAGAATCTGGATTGTCTTTTTCTAATTTGTGTTATTGTTTATCTCGTCTCTCCAGTCTATGCCAAAACCTCCTCGTTCGCTTTCTTTGCTGTCCATGGTATTCGCAGCATTCTTTTAAGCAACCACATTATGCCTCATGCTATATTGTCATAAAGTTCTAATATCTAGAATCGATGTTGTAGATTCTGTGACCTAGAAGAGTGAAACAGGACATCCGAGCTGAAATTAGTTGAATATGATGAAATGTACAACCGTAGTTTCAGAATAAGCTACATGAAAAAGAATGTTTTGCTCTGTCGTGAAAATGTTCTTTCGTTCGGTTTATCTCAAGTTTTTCCGTGTTTTTAACTATTCGTAGCGCCAGAGTCATTACGGGAGGCAAACTGATCTACAATGGAACGCTGGAGTAACTTGCATGGACTCTTATTGTTCTTCGTATCTCACTTCTGCTCTGGTAAGTTATTTTCTTGTACACATTATCGTCATGTATTTATTTATTTATTTATTTTTAATTGTTATACGCTGAATCTTTGAATCATTCAGGGATATAGTCTTGTCTCATCATTCATCCGTGCATATTGTCTCATGATTCATCCGTGTATATTGTCTCATCATTCATCCATGCATACTGTCTCATCATTCATCCGTGCATATTGTCTCATCATCAAATTTCATTTATCCATTCATATTCTTTTCCCGTTAAACGTAATCTTTCACATAGAGTTTCATTCAACTAAAATCATACATTCAGCTGTACTCTCTTACCGCTAAAAGTCTTCCATCCATGCTCAGTCTGGTCCTGCTAAATTTAATTCATACGTGTATATTCTGGTCCTGCTAAATTTAATTCATACGTGTATATTCTGGTCCTGCTAAATTTAATTCATACGTGTATATTCTGGTCCTGCTAAATTTAATTCATACGTGTATATTCTGGTCCTGCTAAATTTAATTCATACGTGTATATTCTGGTCCTGCTAAATTTAATTCACACATGTATAGTCTGGTCCTCATAAATTTTATTCATACATGTATAGTCTGGTCCTCATAAATTTTATTCACACATGTATAGTCTGGTCCTGCTAAATTTCATTCACACATGTATATTCTGGTCCTGCGAACCTAAACTTAATTCACACACTGCTTAATTCATGCACGTATAATTTCGTATTGCTAAACTTAATCATACACATATAGTCTCCTCCTACTAAACCTTATCCATGTCTCTATAACCGTTTCCCAGCGGGGAGTAACTCATTTGTGGCGTATGGCTTACTTCAGACAATATTCTCTACTATGACAGTACATCATCATTGTTCCGTCCTTGATGTTCTTCATGTCCTTTAAATGAATTTCCTCTCTCCGCAAAGTCCCTCATGTTCCTCATACTGAGCCCTTCTCCCTGCTGGATATTGTTATTATTCCCACACACTTGATTTAGTACAAAAATACAAATTAAATTAGGAAAAACATATCAAACAGAGAGAAAAGGAAGAAGAAGAAGATGAATGAATGAATGAATGAATAATCTTTATTTTTAAAGGGTAAAGAGTTGGGCACGCAGGCCCGTCTTACATTCTACCCTTCATCACTCCATCTTTCATTCTTCCAAGAAGAAGAAGAAGAAGAAGAAGAAAAAGAAGAAGAAGAAGAAGAATTGCGAGAAGAGTCTATAGAAACATAAAAGAAAAGAGGAAACTGATTTTTTAAAATAGAAATCCGTGCCTGTTATTTTAAAAAATATTTTAATTTTTCTTTGTTTACATTCAATCGTTAAATAAATTGTTAAAAAAAGTTTATTAGTCCGTGTAAGCTAAGTTCTAAGGACTGTCATAGCCGGAGGTGGGGTGGGGGATACGCTCTCCACTCCAATTAAATGTCTCCAAGGCGGGTGTTTCAAATAGCCTCTAACAGTCCAAGTCCAGCTCCTGGCCTTCTCGTGGCGGTACTGTTTAAATTGACAGGCGAGGGGCGAAAGGCGAATATCTGGCGCCTGAAAACCAGACGCTTGGGGTAGGTGAGAGTCTTGGTTGGTAGCTCATCTAGGAGAAGGAAAACTCTTATTAAAAACCCTCTGCTGGCGAGATTCTTCAGCTGCCGTGAGTAGGGGGAAACTCCTCCCGGCCATTGAAGAAAAATGCGATTAGGGTTGCCGAGCGGCGCCGCCGTGGAAAAGGTGAAGGAAAGGATTAAGTGAAGAAACCAGTAGTTTCGAGGCAGGGCTACTCAAATCACGGCACCTCTGCTCTAGAGACCGATCACCTCCTGTATACACCTATACTGGGGCAGATTACCGAAACCGACTTAACCCAGTGGTTAAACTAAGACACTGCTGGCGAGATTCTTCGGCTGCCGTGCGTGGGATGAAACTCCTCCCGGCCGATGAAGAAAATGCGAAAATGCGATTAGGGTTGCCGTGCGGCGCCTCGGTGAAAAAGGCAATGGAAAAGATAACGTGAAATTTAATCGGTATGTCCAGTAGTCTCGTTACTCATACCACAACACCTCTGCTATAGGGGCCGGCCAAGTCCTATATAAAAAGTAAAGATAGTCCCATAGCAAATGCCGTAGGGGGTGAAGCGTTAGAGACCTCATTATGCTGGGTCATCAGCGTATGAGGTAGGGTGACCAGTTCCTTTCCTCGCTGCCTTTACTTCCCAGATTTTCTCTGGTACCCATTTTACGAGGCTGGGTCGACCTCGGGGCCGTATTGGTCGGAAAAAAGAATCCCGCTCAGCTGGGGATTCGAACCCTCGACCATTTGGTTTCTAGACGAGTGCTCTAACCACTACGCTAGCCGGCCCCCTATATACATGTATGTATATTGTACTTGCTAGGGAGACTGAATCTAAGCTACGTAATATCTGTGTCACGACCTCGTTTCTTTCCGGGTGTCATGATCCCTCGTGTCTACTGAATAGTTATTAAAGACTGTGTCAATAAAACACCTTTTTTTGGGGTGCTAGTTGGCTAAGTCGAAAGTACGCTGTTCTCTCGTGGCTAGACGGCTGCACATCCTACCGGAGTTCGTGTTCGAATCCCAGGTAATTCTCTTGTGATTTTTCTTTCTCTTACGTCTCATTAAAGTGTTTTCTACGATTTTTTCGAGGTCTGATTCTACAAAACTGTGTTCTCTTACTTTACCTATATACATACATCTGGTGAAATATGCATACACCGGCTTAACGTGATGACTAGTCATGTCACGGTAACTCCGCTCTAGAAGTCGGTCACGTCCAAAATACGCCCATACTGGGATAATACGCCTAAACCGGCTTAACCCAGAGGTGAAACATACTAGTGGCGAAGATTCGTCCTCCTGGACAAAAGTTCCGTCCTGGTCACAACCAGGAAGAGTAGCGGCCACGACCACAAAATGCTGAAGTCGGAGACACTGGACCAGGGCAGTCTAGATAGGCAACCACCTCTCACCCGAGGGGATGTATGCGTATCCTAATCACGCTGAGGTTTTCCGGTGAGAAAGTCCAACCCTCGACTGGATGGGCAACCACTTCTCACCCGGCGGGGATATACTAATGTCTAAAACACGTCGAGGTTTTCCGGTGAGAAAGTCCAACTCTAGATTAAACTGGTGCAACGAAAACCACGGTGTCACGCAATCCCGCTTCTATGACCCACCGAGAATACAGACCCAAGCCCCGCGATACTCTGAACTTCTTGTGGTCCTCTCGGGGATCTCTTGTAGTTCTCTCGGGGACCACAGGAGGACCATAGGAGTAAATTCAGTAGGATCATGGGGTGGTCTTGGTGGTAGAAGCGAACGAAGAAAAAGAAGGATATGTATTTTTCTGGCTGTTAAGATAACGATCATTCTTTCACAGACTCCTGTATTATGTATCGCAACGTGTTAATTATACAGGAGAAAGAGAGAGAGAGAGAGAGAGACAGAGAGAGAGACAGAGAGAGACAGAGAGAGAAAACACACATGCAATAAAGCAACAGCAGAACTTGTCTTATCAGATAACAAACATGGCTGCAATAACTTTCCATACTGGAAAACGTGCCTGGCAGAAAGTAATATTTTACATATGTGGTGAAGTTTACTGGACTAATATGCGTAATGTATGGAGTGATTACATCTGTGAGATCTGTAGACATGTATTTACTGATGAGTGGCTGAGTGAGTTCTGTATGCTGATATGTACTGTGTAACATAGAGAGTTTAGTACATCGATGATCTCGGAAAACATTGAAGACAACTGAATTTTGAACACGCGTGTGTATAATGTTAAAAGTGTACCAAGGATGCGAATTTTTGCACATAAATATGTGAAATGTAAGTGAGAAACTGTTTTATACACCAGCCTATCCATTAGGATGCAACATATTTGAAATATCACAGTTATAATCTGAGCTTCATTGAGTACGGTTAGCCTGAGTACACAAATATATAAAACAGGCTTGAGTGTACAAGTATATAAAGCAAGCTTGAGTGTACAAGTATATGAAACAAGCTTGAGTGTACAAGTATAGAAAAACAAGCTTCAGTATGCAAGTATATAAAAATAAGCTTGAGTATCTTTCATGTGACACGTTCTTTCCAGAACGTTGTCCATCTCACAGTCTTCATGAATGCAATAGGGTCTTGAAGCACGAGTATACAGGTAAATTTCCCGTTTCCATGCCATTTAGGAATATTGGGGAATAGTTAGGCCCGTATTTCCCATGACCTTCGGCACATGAAAGTGTGATGTGGTCAGTATCACGCCTGGCCGCTTTACCTTTCCAGATTTCTCTGGTACCCATTTTTAGAGACTGGGTCAACACCGGGGATTTTTTTGGTGTGTACCACACACACACACAAAAATCCCACTGCTGGGGCTGAACCCGGTACCACCAGATTAGTAAACCGAGCGCCTAACCACTCAGCCAGCCAGGCCGCATAGTACAGTATATAAAAACATGTTAGAGTATCCAAGTTTATAAAAACAATCTTTTGTATACAATTATATAAAAAAAACTTTAGTCTACACGTATATAAAAACAAATGTGTGTAAACAAGTATATAAAAAACTTTAGTCTACAAGTATATAAAAACAAATGTGTGTAAACAAGTATATAAAAAACGTTAGTCTACAAGTATGTAAAAACAAATTTGTGTTTGCAAGTTTATAAAAAAAAAACTTCAGTCTTCAAGAACATAAAAACAAATTTGTGTATGCAAGTACACAAAAAAAAAACAACTTTAGTCTACTTGAGTAAACAAGTATATTGTTTGTACTTGTACGAACTCCCTGTAACTGGGAGCTATTATTCTTTGCAGCCGATGCTGTAGAGATGTTGAGGCACAACATCTTATCCGCGTGGGAGCGGGTTATGGCGGCTACTTTTTCAGTCCAGGAATACAGCTAAAAAGCAGGGGGTGTGCAATGCTTCTTTAGCAGACTCCACCACCATGGGGACTATTGCGATCCCTGCCCCGTTAGCCCGGCTAGGACTGTTACTGACGGTACCACGGAGAGGGTCTTGGTCAGCAATGGGTCGCTGATTACCTTATCGGGCGTCTTCACCCCCATAAACAAGTATATAAAAAACGTTAGTCTACAATTATATTAAAAACAAACTTGAGTAAACAAGTATATAAAAAACGTTAGTCTACAATTATATTAAAAACAAACTTGAGTAAACAAGTATATAAAAAACGTTAGTCTACAATTATATTAAAAACAAACTTGAGTAAATAAGTATATAACACAAGCATGATTCATAATCATCATCTCGTGCCGTCTCTTCCTTGAGCGTGCCGTCTCCTCAAGGAAAGTTGGCTGCTGTCCATCTCTTGATGTTGTCCATCCATCTTTGTCGCTGTCGAACTTGTTCTTTTTCCTTCGATCTTGCTCTCGGGACGGGTCTTCCGTAAAGTCTTGTGTATGTCTTGTATTTTAAAGACTTTCAGTATTTTTAGTTGGGTTGGCACTTCGCTGTTTTCTTCTGTCCTAGGATACACCCTGTAAGCATGATTTGATTGTGCATGTGTTATAAAACAAGCATGAATGTACAAGTATATAAATCAGGCAGAAAGTTTAACAAGACTGGTCTTGGTTGGAGACTTAACATTTCGTGTTAGAACATCTGGCCGTAGCGAAGTTTGGTCGAAATTTGAGCCCGCATTACATGCATGCCACTTACAACTCTTTCAAACAAAGTTCTGACATTTCATTTCGCTGTTGTTTGGAATATATGTTAAAAATGCCATGGCCAGAATGTCATCACACACATTTATCACTTTCACGTAACCCAGAATACAAATAAAACGCTGTTATCGTCTTGGCTTTAATCCTCTCCCACCACTCCCAAGTCTACTCAATGAGTCAGCCTCTATTTCGCATATTTATTTTCGTTTTTTTTTCATTTCTTTATGCTCACTCACTCATTCACTCACTCACTCACTCACTCACTCACTCACTCACTCACTCACTCATTCACTCACTCACTCACTCACTCATTCACTCACTCACTCACTCACTCACTCACTCAGTAGTGTTCTTGTGTCCTCCAATAGCGATCTACTGACGCTCTATTTCTATTTTAAAATCGATTTAGCGGTCTCATAATTCCTCTCATGGTGTCTGTCTACATCCGGGAACTTCAATTAATATAAATTCCCACAGTGCAGAGAAATCAGGTCACTAAAAATCTTCACTGGAAAAATAAGAAACACACGAACATTCTCTAACGGTAAGTTAAATGAAAAGCAAAGACTAACATTCTGACCTTTATTTCCTTATGATGTCACTGTCACAAACATTCAGCATTAGTTTACTACCAGTCTGTAATGTATATAAAGTAGTATCAGTTTACTTCCAGTCCGTAGTGTATATAAAGTAGCATCAGTTTACTACTAGTCCGTAATCTCGTATGTAAAGTAGCATCACTTTACTACCAGTCCGTAATCTTTTATATAAGGTAGCATCAGTTTAATTCCAGTCTGTAATGTATATAAAATAGCGTAAATTTACTACCAGTCTGTAATGTATATAAAGTAGCATCAGCTTACTACTAGTCTGTAATGTATATAAAGTAGCATCAGTTTACTTCCAGACCGTAATGCATATAAAGTAGCATCAGTTTATTACCAGTCTGTAATGTATATAAAGTAGCATCAGCTTACTGCCAGTCTGTAATATATATATATATATATATATATATATATATATATATATAAAGTATGAATAATACTTTTGAAGTAAGAATACTGACTAAAATAACAAAATGTTTACCTTACACTCTTATCCCCACATTCAGTGGCAAAACTAGCATAAAAATACAATTCTTCATTATGAGATGAAAGTGAAGATTTTGAAATGAGAGTAAAGAACAGTTTCTGTATGTGACATGCAGTCAGTGACAGCTGCGAACAGCAGACAGAGTGTGCTCTGTTGTTTACAGAAATTCCTACTCTCAGATTGTGCACACAAAATAAAAGTTAGCAGAACTAAGAACTAACTGTTACCTGCCACAGATGAATGGTTTAGCGATGAAACTGATATTTATCTAAAAATGATGTGAGGATCATCTAATGAAAACTAGAAAATAAAGTACTACTGTAACTGCTCTTGACCTTACTGTGTGCTGGCTACCTACACTTTACTGTAACTGCTCTTGACCTTACTGTGTGCTGGCTACCTACACTTTACTGTAACTGCTCTTGACCTTACTGTGTGTAGGCTACCTACACTTTACTGTAACTGCTCTTGACCTTACTGTGTGCTGGCTACCTACACTTTACTGTAACTGCTCTTGACCTTACTGTGTGCTGGCTACCTACACTTTACTGTAACTGCTCTTGACCTTACTGTGTGCTGGCTACCTACACTTTACTGTAACTGCTCTTGACCTTACTGTGTGCTGGCTACCTACACTTTACTGTAACTGCTCTTGACCTTACTGTGTGCTGGCTACCTACACTTTACTGTAACTGCTCTTGACCTTACTGTGTGCTGGCTACCTACACTTTACTGTAACTGCTCTTGACCTTACTGTGTGCTGGCTACCTACACTTTACTGTAACTGCTCTTGACCTTACTGTGTGCTGGCTACCTACACTTTACTGTAACTGCTCTGACCTTACTGTGTGCTGGCTACCTACACTTTACTGTAACTGCTCTTGACCTTACTGTGTGCTGGCTACCTACACTTTACTGTAACTGCTCTTGACCTTACTGTGTGCTGGCTACCTACACTTTACTGTAACTGCTCTTGACCTTACTGTGTGTAGGCTACCTACACTTTACTGTAACTGCTCTTGACCTTACTGTGTGCTGGGTACCTACACTTTACTGTAACTGCTCTTGACCTTACTGTGTGCTGGCTACCTACACTTTACTGTAACTGCTCTTGATCTTACTGTGTGCTGGCTACCTACACTTTACTACCGCACCAAGCGCTTCACACGTCTCAAGTCATAGAGGAAAGACAAAACAGGAGTTTTAAGAAGAAAACCAAACAGAGCTTCAAGTGAAAGAAATAAATGCCTGAACCCGTAATAGGAAAATACAATACATGTTGTTGGGCGAAAGGAACTTATTTCTGTTCGAAAAATGTTAGTGCATAATAATTTTACTGTTATTCCCCTTGAATTTAAATGTGTTCGCTTAAATATACTGACGGTCGGAGTGACAGAGAATATTTCCATAGGTTGATGACGTATCTTTAAACAGGTGCGGTTTTGCTGCCTTTAAATTGTTGAAAATAAATATAATGATTTTTAAAGAAGTACCTAAACATAGAGGAGAAATGTGATAAAAATGTAGTCTTTAAACCATACGCTCTTCTCTACTAGTAAAACTGCAGTTTGTTTATGTTGACAAGAATCCTGCTTACAAATGGAAGGCGAAGGAATAAGTTTTGCTTTTTTCGCAAGGAGGACATAAAACTTTCATATATTTTTATGCGGAGGTGGTAGCCGATTTCTACAAAGAAAGTGACAGTACAATCTTGAAATACTGAATAGACTTGAAGAAAGCGGGAACTATGTGTAAGTTTCAGATCAGTATCGATTGACTAAGATGTTCAGATATTGCAGAAAGTCGTGTTGTGTATTGTGAGCTGCCGCGACCACAGAATTTCGCCTATTCAAGTCATGTTTGTCGTGTTTCAATCATCCCGGCCTACATTCGCCCAGATACAGACCGGAAACGGGTTCTCCGGGCCGAGCGGACCCTCGACGCCAGCTCGCATTAGTCCATTGGCCGACTCGAGCCGAGGACGAGGTGCCCAAACTCAATTTCCTTGTGAACTCCAGCAGCATGGAGGGCACTCTAGCCTTCCCTTGGACCTGATGGTCTGGCGTGAGAGGAATTCTGGGAAGAAATTCTTTCCAAATGCAAAGATAAATTTGTAGTTTGCCAAGTGTTTCCATTTTCTTTCGGGGAACGACCTTTTCATCCCTAGAAAACCTTAGCTCCAGACAAACAAAGCATTTAAAGACATCGCTATGCATTGATGCGTTAAACACAGAGCTCAAAATATCATACCTACACTTCAAAAATTCTTTTCATTCCACATTCAGGATTCGTTGCACATATCCTTATCTCTGGAGATTTTTAAATGTATTCCATATCTAAAATTGTTCTTCGTGTTTCATGCATATTGTTAATAAAACTAAAACATTTCTGCTTGCTTGGAATCTACACCGGAAGAACTGCATTTCCCAGACAAAACTTTGAATAGACTTGCTCTGTGCAGGTGACCGTGGTGGATTTTCCTCGCTCCTAGAGTTAGATTACAATGAGGGAACACCTGCTAACCGTTGCCACTTTACCTGACCTGAATAACTTTGACAGTTTTCGAAACATTGCTGTTCACTTGTGGCTTTATATAATCTTTCTTTCTTTGATATTGATACTCTATTTTTTTTTCCTCCCTGTAGTTTTGTTCTGTCTGTTATATCTGCTAGGCCATCTGACCTTAAGAAAAGGCTACAGAACTTTGTTTTAGTTTTTGTTAGCAGTTAGTCCTTGATACGATATGTGAGATAATTTCTGCTTTGTTTTTCATTTGTTACACGAGAACTGAGTGATGTTCCTGTAAGTCTAAGAGTTTTCATGTGTGTGATGTTCCTGTAAGTCTAAGAGTTTTCATGTGTGTGATGTTCCTGTAAGTCTAAGAGTTTTCATGTCTTTTGGATCTTTCTCAGCAGCAATGATTATTCAGTATTCACTGTCATTCTTTTTAGCATTCGACATTTTTTTGTTTCACTAAACATGCTTCTGTTTTGTTCGTGTTTTGATTGATCTTAATCAATAAGGACAAAGTAGACAAGAACTCCTGAATACCGATAACAGAAGATGGTTAAACTGAAAGAATAAAGCAAGATGGTGGAATATGAAAGATACAGATCTAATTATACTAAGTGAAACCAAAAATTTGACTTGGTTTACTAGAGAATACCTTCACGGTTAAGCCACTGAATTTCGTGAACAGAAGTTCATAATTCAGAGCAGAATGGCTGAGACGGTCGACATACAACTCAGCCTTTGTAGTAATATAAACAGTTTTGCTAAAATCTTACATTCTAAACTTAAGAGACACCCAGTTCTCCCCGTAATGGCTCACGTGACAAGATTAAAGTGTGTCTGCAAAAACTCTTCATTTGATTAAAGTTGCAGCGGCTATAGCTGTTTTTGTAAGGTAGAAGCAAGCACTTCTTCAGATGTTCGCTTGACTGATACTAGCGTAGATCATCATTCTCGTCTTAGATGCTCAGATGTTGGTCAGGTCCAATCAGAGGGTACATTCCTCCTGTTTTTTAAAGGATGGCTCTGAAGGCTTTAAGAGAGGGACCGAAGTGTATGAAAACAGAATGGCTAATTAATGATGTAAGCTGGGAGTAGTAGAGGAGGGGGCCGACATAATGTTGCACCATCTTACAAAATTCCACTCACATGAGGTGAAAATTCGAAAAAAAAAGATTTTATGAGTGGTTTATTTTTGGAGATGACCTAAGGTTCAAACTTCTTAGCAGCATCCACCACCGCGAGAGGTGGTTGTCAGGCTGTGGTAGAAAGACAGTAGGTCTCTGTGAGTGCTGTATGAAAGCAAAACTGAATCATGGGGAGCTCTAGTTCTCAGCGTCCGAGCAAACCTTCTCGTCCTTTTTCATAATCAGTGTCTTATATTTCATTTTCACTTTCAATTTGCATAAGACAACAAGTCATATATAAGATAACAGAAATGACGACTGCGGTAAAACTAGTTCTAAAGGTAAACAGAGTTGAATGATTCAGTTTTACAAAAAGATAGAAAGAGTGAAGAAAGCAGGGCAAGAACGAGAGTAGCAAAAAGAATATGAATTCAAATAAATATAGAACATACAACAATCCAATATTTCGGCAAAAGCCTTTTTCAAGTACTACATTAAAAAAATAACACAAAACATAAAATATGAAAAATAGATTTAAAACAAACTTAATCGCTTGGGTCTGACAGAACAGAACAAGATGGCAGAAGATGGTTAAACTGATAGAACATTTGTTATCCTTCTTGTGAGAACAATGGGCACACAATGAGCCCTGATAGATGTTGGTAAGCTTGAAGTAAAAGCAGGCTATTGGCTGAGAAATGAGATAAAGAGACCATGACAAATAGTACCAGCTTGCAAACAACATGATCCCATGCCCGGCTGACCCTAGCCTGCTCCTCCTGGATGACTGTGCTCCGAACAAAAACCGCCTAGATGGTGGGGATAATAAAAATGAAAAAAAAATATGCAGAAGGGGGTGGATGAAGGAAAGTTCAGAACAGAGATCACTGAAAGGACAAGAGAGTGCTTGTTTAGGATGCACAACAATGAAGTTATCAAAGTATGTGGTCCTTGATAACGGCGTTTTGCCTAAATATTGTATTGTTATACATTCTTCATTTATACGTACACATTTTCTGCAACTCTCAATCCTGGCCTCAGAGGCACACAATATAAGATTAGAGTTGTAAATTAGTTGAGGACTGAGGCACACAATATAAGATTAGAGTTGTAAATTAGTTGAGGACTGAGGCACACAATATAAGATTAGAGTTGTAAATTAGTTGAGGACTGAGGCACACAATATAAGATTAGAGTTGTAAATTAGTTGAGGACTGAGGCACACAATATAAGATTAGAGTTGTAAATTAGTGGAGGACTGAGGCACACAATATAAGATTAGAGTTGTAAATTAGTTGAGGACTGAGGCACACAATATAAGATTAGAGTTGTAAATTAGTTGAGGAATGAGGCACACAATATAAGATTAGAGTTGTAAATTAGTTGAGGACTGAGGCACACAATATAAGATTAGAGTTGTAAATTAGTGGAGGACTGAGGCACACAATATAAGACCAGAGTTGTAAATTAGTTGAGGACTGAGGCACACAATATAAGATTAGAGTTGTAAATTAGTTGAGGACTGAGGCACACAATATAAGATTAGAGTTGTAAATTAGTGGAGGACTGAGGCACACAATATAAGACCAGAGTTGTAAATTAGTTGAGGACTGAGGCACACAATATAAGATTAGAGTTGTAAATTAGTTGAGGACTGAGGCAAACAATATAAGATTAGAGTTGTAAATTAGTTGAGGACTGAGGCACACAATATAAGATTAGAGTTGTAAATTAGTTGAGGAATGAGGCACACAATATAAGATTAGAGTTGTAAATTAGTGGAGGACTGAGGCACACAATATAAGACCAGAGTTGTAAATTAGTGGAGGACTGAGGCACACAATATAAGACCAGAGTTGTAAATTAGTGGAGGACTGAGGCACACAATATAAGATTAGAGTTGTAAATTAGTTGAGGAATGAGGCACACAATATAAGACCAGAGTTGTAAATTAGTTGAGGACTGAGGCACACAATATAAGATTAGAGTTATAAATTAGTGGAGGACTCAGGAACACAATATAAGATTAGAGTTGTAAATTAGTGGAAGACCGAGGCACACAATATAAGATTAGAGTTATAAATTAGTGGAGGACTGAGGCACACAATATAAGATTAGAGATGTAATTTAGTGGAGGATTGGGGTAAACAATATAAGATTAGAGCTGTAAATTAAAGGAGAACTGAGGTAAACAATGTATGATTAGAGCTGTAAATTAATGGATGATAAGGTAAACAATATAAGATTAGAGTTGTAAATTAAAGGAGGACTTGGGTAAACAATATAAGATTTGTATATCAATGGAGAATAAGGTAAACATATAAGATTAGAGTTCTAAATTAATGGAGGACTGAGGTAAACAATATAAGATTAGAGCTGTAAATTAATGGGGGACTTTGGTAAACAATATAGGATCTGTGCAGTAAATTAATGAAGAACTGAGGTAAACAATGTGAGATTAGATCTGTAAATTAATGAAGGACTGAAGTAAACAATATAAGATTGGAGTTTGAGCTATAAATTAATGGAAGACTGAGGTAGAGAGCAGATATTATTATTTACTCGTAACAAAGGATTAGGATAAAAAACGGAAAGTATAAAGTGTAAAACGTTATCTGTAGTGGCTGTTGTGACGGTGACAGTTTAAAAGTAGAACAGAAAAGATAGTGTAGAACAGCAAAGATAGTAGATTAAGTACAAAATAAGCCACCAAACAGATTAGTAACTGAATCTATGTTTTCACAGTTTATATGTTCTCCGCAAAGAAGAGAAACAACTCTGTGTTGCCTAAATGGATAGTTTATTGAATCATAAATAATTAGGTCAGATATTCTCATCTCCTGTGTTGCCATACACCAGTTTCTGCAAAATGCCGTGTGATGTGACGTAATGCCGCACAGCAATTTCTTGTTAGAAAAGGTAGTATTTTAATATATTTTTTGTCTGTTTATTTTCATGTTCTTGAATGTTTCACATAAGCTGACAATTAATATGTAAAATCAACTATTTGTGTTGCTGATACAGGAAGAAATACAATGACTTTCTAATGGTGAAACAAGTCTGCGAAAGGTAAAACTAAAAGATGGATTCTCTCTTTTTTTATGTTTGTGGCATTTATGGAAACTGATACATGAACTCGGAAACTGATACATGAACTCTGTTTTTTTTTAAATGAAAGAGATCCAGATAATATTTTTGTTAAGTTTAGGGGCGATAATTTGTGGAGTGTAAAATGAGGGGATGTTAATGATATTCGTGCGAGAAAGCAATTGGTTTTATTGTAAGCATGTGACCTAATGAATAAAGAATTCTGACAGCTGGCAATAATATGAAGTGCTTTGCAAGTAATTTGCACGTCTTTTTTAAAAAAATCCATTCACGTGACGTGTGTTTTCCAGAACGTTGATCCTCTCACCGCCTCCCTGAATGCAATGCGATCTTGCGCAAGCTGACCAGCGTCTCGAAATAACACATTCAGACTTTCCATGATGTCCTGAATCCATCTGTGACAGTGTCGCCCTTTTTCTCTTTTATCGGGCACTTTGCCCTTTACTAAGCATGAAGACGAAAAGCAGGAAATTTAAGAGTAATGTTCTAAGCGAACTACTCTATGGAAGTGAATGCTGGAAAATCACCAAAACAGTAGAAAACAAGTTGAATTCTTTCCAGACTAAATGTTTACGAAGAATTAGAAAAATATTTTGGCCAAACACCATAAGAACTGACATCTTGTTGGCAGAAATGCAGATGAAGTCACTGACAGCAATTATTGAGGAAAGACGCTGGCGATGGTTGAGACATATACTCCGAATGACTGACAACTCACTACCAAAAATAGCACTAAGACGGACACCACAGAGGAACAGAAGTAAGGGTAGACCAAAAGAGGCATGGAGAAGACAAACAGAGTGGATGTTGAGCAATAGAAGGCTCACCTGGGCAAGAGCAGAAAAAAAGCAACGGACAGGCATTTGTGGAAAACCCTCGCGGAAGCCCCATGTGCCCTAGGCACTTAAGGTTCAGAGATGCCCTTTACTATTAACCTCTCCAAGCTATTATGTCTCTTTAAGTGGCCGAGGTATCTCAGCTTTCTAATTTTTATAGCGTTAAGGAGCCAGGTTCCTGCTACATCTAATCCCATCAGTATCTCTTTATTTGATTTTCGTTATATCCATGATATTCTAAGTGCTTTTCTGTAACATTCTGTTTCAAATGCTGTTGTTCTTTTTTCTAGTGATTTTCTATTGATAAGTGTTCATGTTTTGCATCCGTATGTTGCCACTAGGAATGTGTAAGCTCTTAGTAAACATAACTTTGTTTTCTTGTTGGTACCTTGCCACATACTCTTTATTTCTGTTAGTTTCTGTGATGCAGTTGCTGGTGCTCTTTTGATCCGCACTGGACAGTCGCCGCCGCTGGTGGTGATGATGGAACCTAGATATTCCAGTGTATTTACGTTTTCAAGCTCTCGATGGTCCAGCATGATTTTGGGTTTGTTTCTCATTTTGTTAATTATCATTACTTTGGCTTTGTTTGTGTTTAAAAAAGAGGTTCTGAGCCTCGTTGTGGATTTTGGTTGAGAGAATCAACTGTTGCAGTCCTTCTGAGCTGTTTGATAGAAGGACAATATCATGGGCGTGTCTAATTTCTGGGATCTGGTGGCCCCAGATGTTGAAAGAGTCAAAATTTAGTCTTTTTTTTTTTTGGTTCCTCTCTTACATTCTTCATTATGTTTTCAGCGTAGATGTTAAACAGATGTGGAGAGAGGATACATCTCTGTCTTACTCCACTTTGTCCGTCAAAACAGCCCATGTTAGCCATCTACCCTCACTGCATATCCATATTTTAAGAGCGTCTACTTTCTTTTCTGTCCACTGGATACGGCCTATTCTTCTAGATATCCACATTTTAAGGGCGTCTATTTTCTTTTCTGTTATTTTATTAGAGGTCAAAGCTTCTACTTAATATGAGTCTGCTACGACTTTGCGCGATCTCATTTTCCCGCGATCATATACCAGATTATAATACTGTAGATCATATACCAGATTATAATACTGTAGATCATATACCAGATTACAACATTGTAGTGCAATATTCAATGTTCAGCTTACACGAAGTAGCACTTAACAGTAAAACCGCCTGTGCTGTAAAACTTGAAAACGTTGGACGTGTTTGCCTTGATGAGGAAGATGATACCTTCACAAACTGTGCAGAGATCACTGAAAGCAGATTTCATATAAATCTGAAGTCCTCATTATGAAGCTCGTGTTAAACAATTATCATTGGCACTTTTAGTCTAAATATTCGACTTTTAAGCAGACAAGTGTCAAATATTGTAAGTTTTCGTCAAATATGATTTTGTTGTTCATTTGTATATGCTGCTTTCTCTGCTGTTTCTGCTAAGTTGTCATAATATTGACGTTTATCTTGACGGCATGATTCCTTCACTTCTTTGTCTTTTTGTGCATAATTACTTAAAACTCGTTCTTTAAGCCGTTGTGATTTGGTGTTCAGTAATTTTCCCTTGATTTCTTTTATTTGCTCTATCTTTTCCCATGTGGTCTCGCTTATCCATTCCTCTTTTCTCCTTTTCCGATATCCCAGCACCTCTTTTGCTGTTTCCTGTAGTGTTTTATTGAACTCTAATATGGACATTTCTGCTTCGTCTTGTAGGACACTGAAGCGGTTCTTAAGTACTATTGAGAATTCATTTCTTGTTTGCTGGTCAATCAGTTTTCTTGTATCAAAATGTATCTTTCTGTGTTCTCCGATTTTTACTAAGCATAAATATGAAAATCAGGATATTTAAGAGTAATGTTCTAAGTGTACTACTCTATGGAAGTGAATGCTGGAAAATCACCAAAACCATAGAAAACAAGTTGAATTCTTTCCAGACTAAATGTTTACGAAGAATTAGAAAAATATTTTGGCCAAACACCATAAGAAATAACATCTTATTAGCAGAAATGCAGATGAAACCACTGACAACAATTATTGAGGAAAGACGCTGGCGATGGTTGGGACATGTGCTCCGAATGACTGACAACTCACTACCAAAAATAGCACTAAGATGGACACCACAGGGGAGCAGAAGTAAGGGTAGACCAAAAGAGACATGGAGAAGAACAACAGAAAGGATGTTGAGCAATAGAGGGCTCACCTGGGCAAGAGCAGAAAAAAAGGCGAAGGACAGGCATTTGTGGAAAATCCTTGCGGAAGCCCCATGTGCCCTGGGCACTTAAGGTTCAGAGAGAGAGAGAGAGAGATGATTTTGTTGAATAGGTTTTACACATGTTGATACTACCAGTGTTATAGTTACGCAATCGGGCAGCAGCAGCATACAATATATCAAGTTTCTGGAGCTGTCAATGTCACGTTGCCTTATGTATTGTCTTGTGGAGCCTTAGACAGTCGTTAAAAAAAACACCCCATAAGCACACTGAGATTCCCTGCCTCCGCGCCCCATACTAGAGCAGCTGAAGTAGAGATATGGTCAGCTCTAGTAAATCTAAGTTAGACATGAAAGACACAGAAGTGCATACAAATGTTCCAGTCAAAACTTTCATCATCTCTCCCGCGAATCAAGATGTGCAGTTGCTGGCACGTATTTTACTGGCTTAAGTTGTGACAGGTTGCATAAAATGTAAATTATACTGCAGTTTTTCTCCCATTTCTCATTAGATCTCATATATCACACTTGTTGTGAAGCTAAGTCAACTTTTGTTGTTAGTTTTATTTTTTTTTTCTTAAATTACCCGTAACGTACTTTTTTATTTTAATAAAGCGCGCATGCAAGGTTAACCCTTTCTCATCCTTTGCCAACAAGTTTCTCATTGTAGCAAACTGTTATTAAGAACTGTACAGCAAGTAGCACATCATTCAAGATAATTTTTACTTTATAATAGTTATTTTTTAATCTTGTAAATCATGCCTACAAACTACATTACGAAGAAGGTACAAACAATAAAATCATGAAAGAAACGAAATGACGAAATTAAGTTACGTATGTATAAGATCTTACGTAATGAACTACGTCATACGTAAAGATGTGATTTTTTTTTTTATTCATCGCGTTCTCTCCTTGCTTCAGAAAATTCTGTACCATTTCGTTGAACATCGTTACACCAGCCAGTGCCACACTCTTTCCTACACATCCGTTCCATCAGTTAAATACAGCTCGGAATGACTACAACGGCTTTCATTAACTAGTCCAATTGGACACTGGTCAAAACCAAGAAACCAGTTTCGTGCCACATCGCCAAACAGGGGCTCTATTAGGAAACTCCACAATTGGCGTGCCCATTTCTTAATTGGCCTTTTAGCCGCCAAGTTTCCTGGTGCGTGGCTGCTGGGTCAGGGAAAGCACTGACTGATGGGGGCGCCTAAAACCAGGAAGAGCTGACTGATGGGGGAGCCTAAAACTAGAGTTCTAAATAATCGTTATTTGGTCTAATACAGGGGAATATGAAGCTTTGAAAGTCTTAGCCAATCTTTAGGAAGTTCGATGACTTCATTAATGGCCATGCGCCTCACAGCAATAATCGACCTCTCGGAAGAAGTTTTATAACACATGCAGGAGGAAACAAGCGCAACTTGTCTTCCTTTTGTTGTTTCTCTTCAGATACTTTCATTCTGAGACAAGTAACTTGTGCATAGTGACGTACATATTATAGTAACATATATCTGGGGCATATAATCTTGTGAGAATCTTATTCATATTATATATGCACTGGCATTCGTCTAAGTACAGTTTTATGGTGCGCCTCGTTTTGCAGACTGACTCCCTCCAGTTGTATAAACAAATTTTCGTAACATGAGTAATAGGTAACCATTTTTGCACCTGGATCCACTTAGTCCTGAAAGCAATGACTTTTCATGGTTCACAGACTTCTTCTGAGAAGACAGGCCACTAGTGATTCAAGCCACGTACACGCTCAGTTACCCAAGCAAGTTCCTAAAACAACTGAGAGCTAGAAAGAACACTGAGCTGAGCAGCTGATTTAAATCCCAACGAATTATAAATGTATTGAAACTGAACAGAATACGCTGGCTGGGCCATATAGAAAGAATGGAAGAGAACAGACAAACGAAAATTATGTATGTACAAGAGATGAAGGAAACAAGACCAAGGGGTAGACCAAGGCAGAGATGGAAAGACAACATAGAAGAGGATATAAAGGAAATTGGTGTCACCAACTGGAGAGAGAAGATTAGGAATAGAGAGGAATGGAGGCAAACTTTCTCTGCAGCAATGAGCCCTAATGGCTTGGAAAGCTGAAGAAGAAGAAGAAGAAGAAGAAAAAGAAGAAGAAGAAGCAGAAGAAGTGATTAGGGTGTTTCCTGTTTCTTGTGAAAAAACTGATATGAAGGAAAGTTTTGTAATGTTTATATTTGTAGGAAGCTCGCAGTGTCAGAAGTATATCTTTCAGTCTGGAAATCTGTTTGTTGGTGTGTCAGAAACTCGCAGTGTCAGAAGTATATCTTTCAGTCTGGAAATCTGTTTGTTGGTGTGTTAGAAGCTCGCAGTGTCAGAAGTATATCTTTCAGTCTGGAAATCTGTTGGTGTGTCAGAAGCTCGCAGTGTCAGAAGTATATCTTTCAGTCTGGAAATCTGTTTGTTGGTGTGTCAGAAGCTCGCAGTGTCAGAAGTATATCTTTCAGTCTGGAAATCTGTTTGTTGGTGTGTTAGAAGCTTGCAGTGTCAGAAGTATATCTTTCAGTCTGGAAATCTGTTTGTTGGTGTGTCAGAAGCTCGCAGTGTCAGAAGTATATCTTTCAGTCTGGAAATCTGTTTGTTGGTGTGTTAGAAGCTCGCAGTGTCAGAAGTATATCTTTCAGTCTGGAAATCTGTTTGTTGATTTGTCGGAAAACGACAAGAACGGGTACTTCATCAACAACTGACTCAGGAGTTGGTCTGCCTCAACTTCTGTTAGTACTTACTCTGTTAGGATTTAGCTTCACCCTCTCTGAAACGGGACAAGCTATCCTGGCCCCTTCACCACAAAATAGGGGACTTAATCCAGACCCAAGACTGTTTGCAGAGTGTACGCCTGGTAGTCATTCGTGGAATTCTAAGTGTTTGTCTCCACTCTGGCAGGAGCTGTCTTGTGAATGAGATAACTTTGTTCAGTGTTCATGATTACTAAAATTAGTAACAGTTCAGCAATACATTTCGGCCACAATTGATACTTTTTCCAGTATCCTGATATATCGCTCAAAAAGCCATTCAAACATTCGGTCTGTTCCTACATGCACTCGATCAATCAATCAATAAGTCAGTCAGTCGAAAATCGTCACTAATACCGTCGGACATTTCTTTGATGTACACATCTCAACAGGCTCTCTACTTTGACTGAGGAGAAGAAAACGAAGTGGCAAGTGGTTCGCAACGCCCCACAGAGAGAACTCGTATCTGCATCAAATCACATGAAGTGGCTGGAACATCGGATTATGTGCAGGATGATGGCTTTGTAGTCAAGAATCTGTCGTACCCGAGGACATATCGTGGACAAGACGTTTGAGAGTGGTAATATTGTATATTTCTGCGCTTCCCGTTGAGAGCTTTCGTCCTGTTTGTGGCTCTCCCCGTCGAGAGCTTTCGTCTTGTTTGTGGCTCTCCCCGTTGAGAGCTTTCGTCCTGTTTGTGGCTCTCCCCGTTGAGAGCTTTCGTCCTGTTTGTGGCTCTCCCCGTTGAGAGCTTTCGTCCTGTTTGTGGCTCTCCCCGTTGAGAGCTTTCGTCCTGTTTGTGGCTCTCCCCGTTGAGAGCTTTCGTCCTGTTTGTGGCTCTCCCCGTTGAGAGCTTTCGTCCTGTTTGTGGCTCTCCCCGTTGAGAGCTATCGTCCTGTTTGTGGCTCTTCGCCTTTGATTGAGTGTGCTGCGAACAGAAACGCACAAACGAACGAACGAACAAACTTTATTTTCAAAGGGTTAAGAATTGAGCACGGAGGCCCGTCTAACATTCTGCCCTTCGTCATACAGCTTTCACTCAGTCACAGTCATTCAGCATTTATTAATGAGCATTAATAGTCATGAAGACAAATTAAATGATTACATAAATAAATAAATAATAAATGTATCTCTTGCCCATACACTCCACACTCTGATTTACGCAACAGCATGAAATAAACTTGCATTCTTACATTCATTCAAAACTAAAATTTATACAAAAGCTGCTAAAAAAATGAAACAATCAAGCCATACTTTAAACTGCTTTAGACTATGCTTAGGGAGGCATATAGTCCATATCAAACAGATGTTGACAAAGTTTGAAGTTATAAGAACGAATATTACTTGTAAATTTTACATAAAGTGGCAGGACATTCCAAAAGTGGGCAGCTGAGTAAGAGAAGCTTTTTTTTTTTCAAACGTGTCAAATGAGCAACAGTGCCGTCATTGCTTTCAAAATGGAGGTCGGTTCTGTGTGCGGAGCTACAGAGCTTAGTGCTATGGCACCACTGCGAACTTTGAACCTTGCATAGACAGCATTGATGGTTCTTAGTTATGTCTATCCGGCCAAAGGTGAACTGTGATTGTCTTTGTCTGTCGTAGTTCGGCTTGGCGCCTTAGCTACGGAGTTGGCACCGAGAGCGACACTGACTTGTTTCGCATGTGGACTGTTGTAAAAATGGCGTTCTCACTGGATGACTCATCATCAGGGACTGACGCGAAGGACTGTCGACGAAAATTCTGTGTAATATTCACTGGCACAGGTGGTGGAGTCATTATGGAAGTATTCTTGTTCATGATGACACTGAGAACCTAATACACAACAGAAGAGAACCAATTTTAAAAAGAATCTTCTTCTTTCTCTCACAGTACACCCAGCCAAAATGTTTTCTATCCATCTTATGATATTGTCCGCCCATGTATATCGATGTCTTCCTTTTTCTCTTCTTTCTTCAATTTTTACCTCAGATATGATATTCGTTATAATTTCTGCTGTTTGATATGCCGAGAATATTTCACTCGTCTTAACTGAGTGGGAATTTCATGTTACTTGGTTTTTAAATAAGAGATGGTCTAACATTTCTTCGCTTATTTTTTCTTCTGCCAAAGAAAAAAATCCCATGTGCAGAGATGCACACGAAAAGTGAATATTAAGCCACATTAGAATAATGTAATTAAAGATAATCATCCTTGGGCTATGATAATTACATTGTTATATTTGTCCTATTTTACCACATCCTTCTGTATACAATAACTAATGGCACTAGTTCTGTGTTGATTTACAGTTAATTTTGTGATATATATATCAAATGTTCTAGTGTGTATCATCTTATTTTACTCTTAGCTGTTGCTTCCCAATAGAGCTTGCGTAAACTCCAGAGCTATAGTAAATTACAAGAAAGTAACCACGCTTAAAAGCCTTCATTCGAAGCGCGTCTTCATTTGAAAGTTATGTGCCCCCCTCTCCCTCCCCCCCCCCAGCTGCTTTCGCTGTCTTTATTTCTGAAATGCTTAGTGTCTCTTTATGACAAGGCTATATAACGGAGTGTTTAGAGAAGTTTCTCAATGTGTGAGACTATATAAGTGTTTAGTGAAAAACTCAATATATTAGATGTGCGAACGAAGAAGAAGAAGAAGAAGAAGAATATATTAGATTATATTTGTACGTGTATTTGTACGAACTCCCTGTAACTGCGAGCTGTTGTTCTTTGCAGCCGATGCTGTAGAGATGTTGAGGCACAGCATCGTATCGGCGTGGGAGCGGGTTATGGGGCTACTTTTTCAGTTCCGGGCTACAGCTAAAAATCAGGGGGTATGCTTCTTTAGCAGACTCCACCACCATGGGGACTATGTCGAATCCTGCCCCGTTAGCCAGGCTATGCCTGTTACTGGGGGTACCACGGAGAGGTGGGACAGGGTCTTGGTCAGCTGTGGGTCGCTGACTGACTCGTCCGACAAGCACCTTCACCCCCATTAGAATATATACCGGAATGTTTAGAGACGTTTCTCAGTATATGAGAATGTTTAACGGAATGTTTAGATAAATTTCACACATGACACGTGGTGAGATTAGCGGTTAGAGTGGTTTCATCATGACGAAAAGAGTAGGTTCCATCCTTTTTTCACGCGCATAATCATGCAAGCAGAATATTAGTTATAGACCGATACATAAACAGATAGATAGATAGATAGATAGATAGATAGATAGATAGATAGATAGATAGATAGATAGATAGATAGATAGATAGATAGATTTGATTTTTAAAAATCGGGTGTCAGGGCGGCGCAGTGATTAGTGCTCTAGTGTCTCACGAGTAAATCTGCTGTTCAAGTCCCACCGGAGTCGACCTAGTTATCCAGCTACTAGGCCCCTTCTGAAGACGTGGAGAAGGCTCAGCCAGGCGATGAACACACAACCGTCTGCTGCAGCCATTTCCAGTTTTTTTTTTTTTCATTACAATCCTGAACCAACAATACACGACCAGCTAAACATGGCCAAGATTTGTACAAATAAAAAATGAAATTCAAGAGAAATTATTTCGGTGAATAGTAGAGATATTTTCTTTTTGTTACATTAGAGTTGTTGTTACTGTAGTTGTTATTATCATCATCATCATGTGCCGTGCCGACTGGCGTTGGCTATTATGCTTCTCCAGAGTACACGATCCTTCATGCAGGCCATCAGTTCAGTTGGTGATCTCCTCTCACACCATCCCGTCAGACTGTCCAGTATCATTTCTCTTGGTCTTCCTCTTGATCTTCTTCCTTCTATTTTTCCTGTTGTTATAATATTTTCAATGCCCCCTCTTCTCATTGCATGTCCTATGAAAGTACATTGTCTCTCTCTCTTATCTTTTTGACAAGGTTTTTTGTCTCTCCAGCTCTTCTCATACATTCTTCATTAGTTATTTTTGCTGTCCAGGGGATTCGCAACATTCTTCTAATAAACCATATTTCTGCTGCTTCCAATGATTTTTGTGCAGACTTGCCTATTGTCCATGATTCACTTCCATATAACAAGATAGGTTCAATATAGCATTTTAGGACTCGTTTTCTAACATTCATTGATAAAGATGTGTTAGCTAATAGTTGTTATTATAGCTGTTGATATTTAAAACTTAAGTTTGAAAGTAAAGAAAAGAATTTCCCAAAAATTCTGCAATTTTTAAAAAAAATTAAATTTAATTCCTTATATTTTTGTATTTTTGTTCCCTTGCGTACATTAAAAAAAAATCTTCTTGCGACCTTACCTCTGACCTTTCGACCCTAACTTGGGTCACGACCTGAGACTGGGCAACACTGCCCTAGCGTGCCATGAAGTGAAGAAAAATATGATAACTAACACCTGGCGTCTCTGTGGCATGATGGTACAAGTTTCTTCTTCTTCTTCTGTTTTTGGTACTTTTTATAGCTGTCTTTAATAAAACAAAAAAGAGAAGAATTATCAAACTTTGTCACACACTCGTCTCCTCGAACAGAAAGAGTCAATATATATTATTGCTATATTTCGATGCCTGCGGTTTTTGTATAAAAATGTGTTCAGATTAGTACGTTACCGACAGTAGCCGTGTTGTATGCGGGGGAAACCGTCACATTTAGATGAGATGGGGCACTCATGGTAGGTTTTACGTCTTTCCCCTGGTAAGCTGTTTATTTATTGTGCTCAGACCTGACGCAGTTTTCCCCAGCCAAGGCTTGTCAACCCTCGGCCATGTTTGCTTGCGTGACTTCTGCCTCGTCCGACCGGGGACGCGGGTAAGATGGAAGCCAAATATGGAGAAATCCAAAATTGAAGGGAAAATAAAGAATTTCTGACTGACCGACACGAACTTCAAGAAAAACTTTGGTTAATAATAAGTGGAAGGAATCAAAGTACAGATTGTTATAAAGTAAGTTTGTGAGCTATCTTATCAGGTTCATCTTAAAGCACAAAAAGATGTTTTTAACGTCATTAAGAGCTAAACTATAGACAGCTTTTCTTGGGTACAATGCGTTTTTTAAAATCAACAACTTGAACCTTCCTACACATAGAAACCATCTACGTCAAACTCAGAAATGGCCAAATTCTAATAAATAGAAACAATATTAGTCCAGCTGAGAGATAGACAAGATTATAACACAGACAGTGTTAGTTCAACTCAGAGATAGACAAGATTATAACAGAAACAATATTAGTCCTGCTGAGAGATAGACAAGATTATAATACAGACAGTGTTAGTTCAACTCAGAGATAGACAAGATTATAACAGAAACAATATTAGTCCAGCTGAGAGATAGACAAGATTATAACACAGACAGTGTTAGTTCAACTCAGAGATAGACAAGATTATAACAGAAACAATATTAGTCCAACTCAGAGATAGACAAGATTATAACACAGACAGTGTTAGTTCAACTCAGAGATAGACAAGATTATAACAGAAACAATATTAGTCCTGCTGAGAGATAGACAAGATTATAATACAGACAGTGTTAGTTCAACTCAGAGATAGACAAGATTATAACAGAAACAATATTAGTCCAGCTGAGAGATAGATAGATTTGATTTTTAAAAATCGGGTGTCAGGGCGGCGCAGTGATTAGTGCTCTAGTGTCTCACGAGTAAATCTGCTGTTCAAGTCCCACCGGAGTCGACCTAGTTATCCAGCTACTAGGCCCCTTCTGAAGACGTGGAGAAGGCTCAGCCAGGCGATGAACACACAACCGTCTGCTGCAGCCATTTCCAGTTTTTTTTTTTTCATTACAATCCTGAACCAACAATACACGACCAGCTAAACATGGCCAAGATTTGTACAAATAAAAAATGAAATTCAAGAGAAATTATTTCGGTGAATAGTAGAGATATTTTCTTTTTGTTACATTAGAGTTGTTGTTACTGTAGTTGTTATTATCATCATCATCATGTGCCGTGCCGACTGGCGTTGGCTATTATGCTTCTCCAGAGTACACGATCCTTCATGCAGGCCATCAGTTCAGTTGGTGATCTCCTCTCACACCATCCCGTCAGACTGTCCAGTATCATTTCTCTTGGTCTTCCTCTTGATCTTCTTCCTTCTATTTTTCCTGTTGTTATAATATTTTCAATGCCCCCTCTTCTCATTGCATGTCCTATGAAAGTACATTGTCTCTCTCTCTTATCTTTTTGACAAGGTTTTTTGTCTCTCCAGCTCTTCTCATACATTCTTCATTAGTTATTTTTGCTGTCCAGGGGATTCGCAACATTCTTCTAATAAACCATATTTCTGCTGCTTCCAATGATTTTTGTGCAGACTTGCCTATTGTCCATGATTCACTTCCATATAACAAGATAGGTTCAATATAGCATTTTAGGACTCGTTTTCTAACATTCATTGATAAAGATGTGTTAGCTAATAGTTGTTATTATAGCTGTTGATATTTAAAACTTAAGTTTGAAAGTAAAGAAAAGAATTTCCCAAAAATTCTGCAATTTTTAAAAAAAATTAAATTTAATTCCTTATATTTTTGTATTTTTGTTCCCTTGCGTACATTAAAAAAAAATCTTCTTGCGACCTTACCTCTGACCTTTCGACCCTAACTTGGGTCACGACCTGAGACTGGGCAACACTGCCCTAGCGTGCCATGAAGTGAAGAAAAATATGATAACTAACACCTGGCGTCTCTGTGGCATGATGGTACAAGTTTCTTCTTCTTCTTCTGTTTTTGGTACTTTTTATAGCTGTCTTTAATAAAACAAAAAAGAGAAGAATTATCAAACTTTGTCACACACTCGTCTCCTCGAACAGAAAGAGTCAATATATATTATTGCTATATTTCGATGCCTGCGGTTTTTGTATAAAAATGTGTTCAGATTAGTACGTTACCGACAGTAGCCGTGTTGTATGCGGGGGAAACCGTCACATTTAGATGAGATGGGGCACTCATGGTAGGTTTTACGTCTTTCCCCTGGTAAGCTGTTTATTTATTGTGCTCAGACCTGACGCAGTTTTCCCCAGCCAAGGCTTGTCAACCCTCGGCCATGTTTGCTTGCGTGACTTCTGCCTCGTCCGACCGGGGACGCGGGTAAGATGGAAGCCAAATATGGAGAAATCCAAAATTGAAGGGAAAATAAAGAATTTCTGACTGACCGACACGAACTTCAAGAAAAACTTTGGTTAATAATAAGTGGAAGGAATCAAAGTACAGATTGTTATAAAGTAAGTTTGTGAGCTATCTTATCAGGTTCATCTTAAAGCACAAAAAGATGTTTTTAACGTCATTAAGAGCTAAACTATAGACAGCTTTTCTTGGGTACAATGCGTTTTTTAAAATCAACAACTTGAACCTTCCTACACATAGAAACCATCTACGTCAAACTCAGAAATGGCCAAATTCTAATAAATAGAAACAATATTAGTCCAGCTGAGAGATAGACAAGATTATAACACAGACAGTGTTAGTTCAACTCAGAGATAGACAGATTATAACAGAACAATATTAGTCCTGCTGAGAGATAGACAAGATTATAATACAGACAGTGTTAGTTCAACTCAGAGATAGACAAGATTATAACAGAAACAATATTAGTCCAGCTGAGAGATAGACAAGATTATAACACAGACAGTGTTAGTTCAACTCAGAGATAGACAAGATTTGTACAAATAAAAAATGAAATTCAAGAGAAATTATTTCGGTGAATAGTAGAGATATTTTCTTTTTGTTACATTAGAGTTGTTGTTACTGTAGTTGTTATTATCATCATCATCATGTGCCGTGCCGACTGGCGTTGGCTATTATGCTTCTCCAGAGTACACGATCCTTCATGCAGGCCATCAGTTCAGTTGGTGATCTCCTCTCACACCATCCCGTCAGACTGTCCAGTATCATTTCTCTTGGTCTTCCTCTTGATCTTCTTCCTTCTATTTTTCCTGTTGTTATAATATTTTCAATGCCCCCTCTTCTCATTGCATGTCCTATGAAAGTACATTGTCTCTCTCTCTTATCTTTTTGACAAGGTTTTTTGTCTCTCCAGCTCTTCTCATACATTCTTCATTAGTTATTTTTGCTGTCCAGGGGATTCGCAACATTCTTCTAATAAACCATATTTCTGCTGCTTCCAATGATTTTTGTGCAGACTTGCCTATTGTCCATGATTCACTTCCATATAACAAGATAGGTTCAATATAGCATTTTAGGACTCGTTTTCTAACATTCATTGATAAAGATGTGTTAGCTAATAGTTGTTATTATAGCTGTTGATATTTAAAACTTAAGTTTGAAAGTAAAGAAAAGAATTTCCCAAAAATTCTGCAATTTTTAAAAAAAATTAAATTTAATTCCTTATATTTTTGTATTTTTGTTCCCTTGCGTACATTAAAAAAAAATCTTCTTGCGACCTTACCTCTGACCTTTCGACCCTAACTTGGGTCACGACCTGAGACTGGGCAACACTGCCCTAGCGTGCCATGAAGTGAAGAAAAATATGATAACTAACACCTGGCGTCTCTGTGGCATGATGGTACAAGTTTCTTCTTCTTCTTCTGTTTTTGGTACTTTTTATAGCTGTCTTTAATAAAACAAAAAAGAGAAGAATTATCAAACTTTGTCACACACTCGTCTCCTCGAACAGAAAGAGTCAATATATATTATTGCTATATTTCGATGCCTGCGGTTTTTGTATAAAAATGTGTTCAGATTAGTACGTTACCGACAGTAGCCGTGTTGTATGCGGGGGAAACCGTCACATTTAGATGAGATGGGGCACTCATGGTAGGTTTTACGTCTTTCCCCTGGTAAGCTGTTTATTTATTGTGCTCAGACCTGACGCAGTTTTCCCCAGCCAAGGCTTGTCAACCCTCGGCCATGTTTGCTTGCGTGACTTCTGCCTCGTCCGACCGGGGACGCGGGTAAGATGGAAGCCAAATATGGAGAAATCCAAAATTGAAGGGAAAATAAAGAATTTCTGACTGACCGACACGAACTTCAAGAAAAACTTTGGTTAATAATAAGTGGAAGGAATCAAAGTACAGATTGTTATAAAGTAAGTTTGTGAGCTATCTTATCAGGTTCATCTTAAAGCACAAAAAGATGTTTTTAACGTCATTAAGAGCTAAACTATAGACAGCTTTTCTTGGGTACAATGCGTTTTTTAAAATCAACAACTTGAACCTTCCTACACATAGAAACCATCTACGTCAAACTCAGAAATGGCCAAATTCTAATAAATAGAAACAATATTAGTCCAGCTGAGAGATAGACAAGATTATAACACAGACAGTGTTAGTTCAACTCAGAGATAGACAAGATTATAACAGAAACAATATTAGTCCTGCTGAGAGATAGACAAGATTATAATACAGACAGTGTTAGTTCAACTCAGAGATAGACAAGATTATAACAGAAACAATATTAGTCCAGCTGAGAGATAGACAAGATTATAACACAGACAGTGTTAGTTCAACTCAGAGATAGACAAGATTATAACAGAAACAATATTAGTCCAACTCAGAGATAGACAAGATTATAACACAGACAGTGTTAGTTCAACTCAGAGATAGACAAGATTATAACAGAAACAATATTAGTCCTGCTGAAGACGTGGAGAAGGCTCAGCCAGGCGATGAACACACAACCGTCTGCTGCAGCCATTTCCAGTTTTTTTTTTTTCATTACAATCCTGAACCAACAATACACGACCAGCTAAACATGGCCAAGATTTGTACAAATAAAAAATGAAATTCAAGAGAAATTATTTCGGTGAATAGTAGAGATATTTTCTTTTTGTTACATTAGAGTTGTTGTTACTGTAGTTGTTATTATCATCATCATCATGTGCCGTGCCGACTGGCGTTGGCTATTATGCTTCTCCAGAGTACACGATCCTTCATGCAGGCCATCAGTTCAGTTGGTGATCTCCTCTCACACCATCCCGTCAGACTGTCCAGTATCATTTCTCTTGGTCTTCCTCTTGATCTTCTTCCTTCTATTTTTCCTGTTGTTATAATATTTTCAATGCCCCCTCTTCTCATTGCATGTCCTATGAAAGTACATTGTCTCTCTCTCTTATCTTTTTGACAAGGTTTTTGTCTCTCCAGCTCTTCTCATACATTCTTCATTAGTTATTTTTGCTGTCCAGGGGATTCGCAACATTCTTCTAATAAACCATATTTCTGCTGCTTCCAATGATTTTTGTGCAGACTTGCCTATTGTCCATGATTCACTTCCATATAACAAGATAGGTTCAATATAGCATTTTAGGACTCGTTTTCTAACATTCATTGATAAAGATGTGTTAGCTAATAGTTGTTATTATAGCTGTTGATATTTAAAACTTAAGTTTGAAAGTAAAGAAAAGAATTTCCCAAAAATTCTGCAATTTTTAAAAAAAATTAAATTTAATTCCTTATATTTTTGTATTTTTGTTCCCTTGCGTACATTAAAAAAAAATCTTCTTGCGACCTTACCTCTGACCTTTCGACCCTAACTTGGGTCACGACCTGAGACTGGGCAACACTGCCCTAGCGTGCCATGAAGTGAAGAAAAATATGATAACTAACACCTGGCGTCTCTGTGGCATGATGGTACAAGTTTCTTCTTCTTCTTCTGTTTTTGGTACTTTTTATAGCTGTCTTTAATAAAACAAAAAAGAGAAGAATTATCAAACTTTGTCACACACTCGTCTCCTCGAACAGAAAGAGTCAATATATATTATTGCTATATTTCGATGCCTGCGGTTTTTGTATAAAAATGTGTTCAGATTAGTACGTTACCGACAGTAGCCGTGTTGTATGCGGGGGAAACCGTCACATTTAGATGAGATGGGGCACTCATGGTAGGTTTTACGTCTTTCCCCTGGTAAGCTGTTTATTATTGTGCTCAGACCTGACGCAGTTTTCCCCAGCCAAGGCTTGTCAACCCTCGGCCATGTTTGCTTGCGTGACTTCTGCCTCGTCCGACCGGGGACGCGGGTAAGATGGAAGCCAAATATGGAGAAATCCAAAATTGAAGGGAAAATAAAGAATTTCTGACTGACCGACACGAACTTCAAGAAAAACTTTGGTTAATAATAAGTGGAAGGAATCAAAGTACAGATTGTTATAAAGTAAGTTTGTGAGCTATCTTATCAGGTTCATCTTAAAGCACAAAAAGATGTTTTTAACGTCATTAAGAGCTAAACTATAGACAGCTTTTCTTGGGTACAATGCGTTTTTTAAAATCAACAACTTGAACCTTCCTACACATAGAAACCATCTACGTCAAACTCAGAAATGGCCAAATTCTAATAAATAGAAACAATATTAGTTATAGACCGATACATAAACAGATAGATAGATAGATAGATAGATAGATAGATAGATAGATAGATAGATAGATAGATAGATAGATAGATAGATAGATAGATAGATTTGATTTTTAAAAATCGGGTGTCAGGGCGGCGCAGTGATTAGTGCTCTAGTGTCTCACGAGTAAATCTGCTGTTCAAGTCCCACCGGAGTCGACCTAGTTATCCAGCTACTAGGCCCCTTCTGAAGACGTGGAGAAGGCTCAGCCAGGCGATGAACACACAACCGTCTGCTGCAGCCATTTCCAGTTTTTTTTTTTTCATTACAATCCTGAACCAACAATACACGACCAGCTAAACATGGCCAAGATTTGTACAAATAAAAAATGAAATTCAAGAGAAATTATTTCGGTGAATAGTAGAGATATTTTCTTTTTGTTACATTAGAGTTGTTGTTACTGTAGTTGTTATTATCATCATCATCATGTGCCGTGCCGACTGGCGTTGGCTATTATGCTTCTCCAGAGTACACGATCCTTCATGCAGGCCATCAGTTCAGTTGGTGATCTCCTCTCACACCATCCCGTCAGACTGTCCAGTATCATTTCTCTTGGTCTTCCTCTTGATCTTCTTCCTTCTATTTTTCCTGTTGTTATAATATTTTCAATGCCCCCTCTTCTCATTGCATGTCCTATGAAAGTACATTGTCTCTCTCTCTTATCTTTTTGACAAGGTTTTTGTCTCTCCAGCTCTTCTCATACATTCTTCATTAGTTATTTTTGCTGTCCAGGGGATTCGCAACATTCTTCTAATAAACCATATTTCTGCTGCTTCCAATGATTTTTGTGCAGACTTGCCTATTGTCCATGATTCACTTCCATATAACAAGATAGGTTCAATATAGCATTTTAGGACTCGTTTTCTAACATTCATTGATAAAGATGTGTTAGCTAATAGTTGTTATTATAGCTGTTGATATTTAAAACTTAAGTTTGAAAGTAAAGAAAAGAATTTCCCAAAAATTCTGCAATTTTTAAAAAAAATTAAATTTAATTCCTTATATTTTTGTATTTTTGTTCCCTTGCGTACATTAAAAAAAATCTTCTTGCGACCTTACCTCTGACCTTTCGACCCTAACTTGGGTCACGACCTGAGACTGGGCAACACTGCCCTAGCGTGCCATGAAGTGAAGAAAAATATGATAACTAACACCTGGCGTCTCTGTGGCATGATGGTACAAGTTTCTTCTTCTTCTTCTGTTTTTGGTACTTTTTATAGCTGTCTTTAATAAAACAAAAAAGAGAAGAATTATCAAACTTTGTCACACACTCGTCTCCTCGAACAGAAAGAGTCAATATATATTATTGCTATATTTCGATGCCTGCGGTTTTTGTATAAAAATGTGTTCAGATTAGTACGTTACCGACAGTAGCCGTGTTGTATGCGGGGGAAACCGTCACATTTAGATGAGATGGGGCACTCATGGTAGGTTTTACGTCTTTCCCCTGGTAAGCTGTTTATTTATTGTGCTCAGACCTGACGCAGTTTTCCCCAGCCAAGGCTTGTCAACCCTCGGCCATGTTTGCTTGCGTGACTTCTGCCTCGTCCGACCGGGGACGCGGGTAAGATGGAAGCCAAATATGGAGAAATCCAAAATTGAAGGGAAAATAAAGAATTTCTGACTGACCGACACGAACTTCAAGAAAAACTTTGGTTAATAATAAGTGGAAGGAATCAAAGTACAGATTGTTATAAAGTAAGTTTGTGAGCTATCTTATCAGGTTCATCTTAAAGCACAAAAAGATGTTTTTAACGTCATTAAGAGCTAAACTATAGACAGCTTTTCTTGGGTACAATGCGTTTTTTAAAATCAACAACTTGAACCTTCCTACACATAGAAACCATCTACGTCAAACTCAGAAATGGCCAAATTCTAATAAATAGAAACAATATTAGTCCAGCTGAGAGATAGACAAGATTATAACACAGACAGTGTTAGTTCAACTCAGAGATAGACAAGATTATAACAGAAACAATATTAGTCCAGCTGAGAGATAGACAAGATTATAACAGACAGTGTTAGTTCAACTCAGAGATAGACAAGATTATAACAGAAACAATATTAGTCCAGCTGAGAGATAGACAAGATTATAACACAGACAGTGTTAGTTCAACTCAGAGATAGACAAGGTTATAACAGAAACAATATTAGTCCAACTCAGAGATAGACAAGATTATAACAGAAACAATATTAGTCCAACTCAGAGATAGACAAGATTATAACAGAAACAATATTAGTCCAACTCAGAGATAGACAAGATTATAACAGAAACAATATTATTCCAGCTGAGAGATAGACAAGATTATAACACAGACAGTGTTAGTTCAACTCAGAGATAGACAAGATTATAACAGAAACAATATTAGTCCAGCTGAGAGATAGACAAGATTATAACACAGACAGTGTTACTTCAACTCAGAGATAGACAAGATTATACAGAAACAATATTAGTCCAACTCAGAGATAGACAAGATTATAACAGAAACAATATTAGTCAAACTCAGAGATAGACAAGATTATAACAGAAACAATATTATTCCAGCTGAGAGATAGACAAGATTATAACACAGACAGTGTTAGTTCAACTCAGAGATAGACAAGATTATAACAGAAACAATATTAGTCCAGCTGAGAGATAGACAAGATTATAACACAGACAGTGTTAGTTCAAATCAGAGATAGACAAGATTATAACAGAAACAATATTAGTCCAGCTGAGAGACAGACAAGATTATAACACAGACAGTGTTAGTTCAACTCAGAGATAGACAAGATTATAACAGAAACAATATTAGTCCAACTTAGAGATAGACAAGATTATAGCAGAAACAATGTTAGTCCACCTCATAGATAGACAAGATTATAACAGAAACAATATTAGTCAACTCAGAGATAGACAAGATTATAACAGAAACAATATTATTCCAGCTGAGAGATAGACAAGATTATAACACAGACAGTGTTAGTTCAACTCAGAGATAGACAAGATTATAACAGAAACAATATTAGTCCAGCTGAGAGATAGACAAGATTATAACACAGACAGTGTTACTTCAACTCAGAGATAGACAAGATTATAACAGAAACAATATTAGTCCAACTCAGAGATAGACAAGATTATAACAGAAACAATATTAGTCAAACTCAGAGATAGACAAGATTATAACAGAAACAATATTATTCCAGCTGAGAGATAGACAAGATTATAACACAGACAGTGTTAGTTCAACTCAGAGATAGACAAGATTATAACAGAAACAATATTAGTCCAGCTGAGAGATAGACAAGATTATAACACAGACAGTGTTAGTTCAAATCAGAGATAGACAAGATTATAACAGAAACAATATTAGTCCAGCTGAGAGACAGACAAGATTATAACACAGACAGTGTTAGTTCAACTCAGAGATAGACAAGATTATAACAGAAACAATATTAGTCCAACTTAGAGATAGACAAGATTATAGCAGAAACAATGTTAGTCCACCTCATAGATAGACAAGATTATAACAGTATTAGTCCAACTCAGAGATAGACAAGATTATACACAGACAGTGTTAGTTCAACTCAGAGATAGACAAGATTATAACAGAAACAATATTAGTCCAACTCAGAGATAGACAAGATTATAACAGAAACAATATTAGTCCAGCTGAGAGATAGACAAGATTATAACACAGACAGTGTTAGTTCAACTCAGAGATAGACAAGGTTATAACAGAAACAATATTAGTCCAACTCAGAGATAGACAAGATTTGTACAAATAAAAAATGAAATTCAAGAGAAATTATTTCGGTGAATAGTAGAGATATTTTCTTTTTGTTACATTAGAGTTGTTGTTACTGTAGTTGTTATTATCATCATCATCATGTGCCGTGCCGACTGGCGTTGGCTATTATGCTTCTCCAGAGTACACGATCCTTCATGCAGGCCATCAGTTCAGTTGGTGATCTCCTCTCACACCATCCCGTCAGACTGTCCAGTATCATTTCTCTTGGTCTTCCTCTTGATCTTCTTCCTTCTATTTTTCCTGTTGTTATAATATTTCAATGCCCCCTCTTCTCATTGCATGTCCTATGAAAGTACATTGTCTCTCTCTCTTATCTTTTTGACAAGGTTTTTTGTCTCTCCAGCTCTTCTCATACATTCTTCATTAGTTATTTTTGCTGTCCAGGGGATTCGCAACATTCTTCTAATAAACCATATTTCTGCTGCTTCCAATGATTTTTGTGCAGACTTGCCTATTGTCCATGATTCACTTCCATATAACAAGATAGGTTCAATATAGCATTTTAGGACTCGTTTTCTAACATTCATTGATAAAGATGTGTTAGCTAATAGTTGTTATTATAGCTGTTGATATTTAAAACTTAAGTTTGAAAGTAAAGAAAAGAATTTCCCAAAAATTCTGCAATTTTTAAAAAAAATTAAATTTAATTCCTTATATTTTTGTATTTTTGTTCCCTTGCGTACATTAAAAAAAAATCTTCTTGCGACCTTACCTCTGACCTTTCGACCCTAACTTGGGTCACGACCTGAGACTGGGCAACACTGCCCTAGCGTGCCATGAAGTGAAGAAAAATATGATAACTAACACCTGGCGTCTCTGTGGCATGATGGTACAAGTTTCTTCTTCTTCTTCTGTTTTTGGTACTTTTTATAGCTGTCTTTAATAAAACAAAAAAGAGAAGAATTATCAAACTTTGTCACACACTCGTCTCCTCGAACAGAAAGAGTCAATATATATTATTGCTATATTTCGATGCCTGCGGTTTTTGTATAAAAATGTGTTCAGATTAGTACGTTACCGACAGTAGCCGTGTTGTATGCGGGGGAAACCGTCACATTTAGATGAGATGGGGCACTCATGGTAGGTTTTACGTCTTTCCCCTGGTAAGCTGTTTATTTATTGTGCTCAGACCTGACGCAGTTTTCCCCAGCCAAGGCTTGTCAACCCTCGGCCATGTTTGCTTGCGTGACTTCTGCCTCGTCCGACCGGGGACGCGGGTAAGATGGAAGCCAAATATGGAGAAATCCAAAATTGAAGGGAAAATAAAGAATTTCTGACTGACCGACACGAACTTCAAGAAAAACTTTGGTTAATAATAAGTGGAAGGAATCAAAGTACAGATTGTTATAAAGTAAGTTTGTGAGCTATCTTATCAGGTTCATCTTAAAGCACAAAAAGATGTTTTTAACGTCATTAAGAGCTAAACTATAGACAGCTTTTCTTGGGTACAATGCGTTTTTTAAAATCAACAACTTGAACCTTCCTACACATAGAAACCATCTACGTCAAACTCAGAAATGGCCAAATTCTAATAAATAGAAACAATATTAGTCCAGCTGAGAGATAGACAAGATTATAACACAGACAGTGTTAGTTCAACTCAGAGATAGACAAGATTATAACAGAAACAATATTAGTCCTGCTGAGAGATAGACAAGATTATAACACAGACAGTGTTAGTTCAAATCAGAGATAGACAAGATTATAACAGAAACAATATTAGTCCAGCTGAGAGACAGACAAGATTATAACACAGACAGTGTTAGTTCAACTCAGAGATAGACAAGATTATAACAGAAACAATATTAGTCCAACTTAGAGATAGACAAGATTATAGCAGAAACAATGTTAGTCCACCTCATAGATAGACAAGATTATAACAGTATTAGTCCAACTCAGAGATAGACAAGATTATAGCAGAAATAGTCCAACTCAGAGATAGACAAGATTATAACAGAAACAATATTAGTCCAGCTGAGAGATAGACAAGATTATAACACAGACAGTGTTAGTTCAACTCAGAGATAGACAAGATTATAACAGAAACAATATTAGTCCAACTCAGAGATAGACAAGATTATAACAGAAACAATATTAGTCCAACTCAGAGATAGACAAGATTATAACAGAAACAATATTAGTCCAAGTATTAGGCAAGATCCTCACAGAGGAAACACTATTTGCCTTCTTCAGAGTTTGTCAAAATTCTGAAAGAGTAAAACTACGACCACCTCAGAGATGGCTAAAATTTAAAAAAATGCGGGTCTCCTGGAAATAGACTGTACATCTACTTCCGCTTAAGGGGGCCGATATCTTCCATACATTGGATGAATTAAGAAGGCATATAGGACACTATGTGAGATCATTTCCTGAATGGAAGCAAATCACCGTAACTCACACCCTAACCGAGTCTAGACCCACTTTTTCAAGCGTTTTATTCATCAAGGAGCAGACAATTCTGATGTATTAAGTTCTGACCAATGAAATTATATGGTTAAACTGTATGCTGAAATATCGTATTCGGAAAACAGACTACAGACAGCCAATGATAGATTAAGGCTTTAGTTGAGGCGTGTCTGAAAACATCCCCGTAGGAAGTTCCTGTTTTCTAAGAAAACAAAGACAGCCTGTAACATTTAGACTAATGTTTAAAATGCTGGGGAAACTGTTTTAGATTCCCTTCCACAAGAAGACATTACGGGAAGGACATTTTGGAAGAACTGTTATCATTTTGTCTCGGCTTGGCCTGCTGTAGGAGACGAAGTTGTTAATAGATTGACAGTAGAAAGCGGAAATCCGGTGCACGTGACTAGCACAATATGTCCAGTGTATGACACTCAGTGGTAGCAGCGGTTACTGCGGACGGCGAGGAGTCGTAGGTTGGGTATTCTAATGAATTGGAGATTCTAGGAATACGTGCTAGTTCGTGAAAACTTCGTTTGCTCGTTGAAAAACAAGCGGGCCATAACTCTTCTTCTGGAAAGTCGGTGCTTTTCTTAATCACGAAAAACTGGCAAGAAAATGTTCGTTTATACTTCTGATGTGTGTGAGAGACAGGGAGAAGGGGAGAGGGAGGCTTGTCGTTGAAATAATTGGAGATGGAAATACATTCTGTCCCCATTCCCCATCCCCCAATCCCCTTATTTCACAAGCTGATATATTCACATTCAATTTTCAGTGTCCTGTTCTAAAACAGCTTGAATCATAACATTTACTAGCTGTCCCCGATTTACGCAGACTCTATATACGTAGACGAATTCTTACGTTGCAGAACCCCTATTTACAAGGAGAATCTACAGAAAACTATCGATCGAAGCGGATAGTTTTAAAGGAGAAATATTAGGTAGGATGTGAGAGTATGCAGCGAAGCAGTTTAATTCAAGCTTATATTTAATTTGTTTGTTCTTTAATATGGCCATTTTTAATGTTGCGTCTTTGTGACTCCAAAGCATAAAGTGTTATTCGACTTACGTCTATTTTGATTTACGTATGTTTTTGTACGATCCTTCATGTGCGTAATTCGGGGACTTCTGTACTGGCGAATCGCTTTGATAGACAAGATTATAACAGAAAATATTAGTCCAGCTGAGAGATAGACAAGATTATAACACAGACAGTGTTAGTTCAACTCAGAGATAGACAAGATTATAACAGAAACAATATTAGTCCAGCTGAGAGATAGACAAGATTATAACACAGACAGTGTTAGTTCAACTCAGAGATAGACAAGATTATAACAGAAACAATATTAGTCCAACTCAGAGATAGACAAGATTATAACAGAAACAATATTAGTCAAACTCAGAGATAGACAAGATTATAACAGAAACAATATTATTCCAGCTGAGAGATAGACAAGATTATAACACAGACAGTGTTAGTTCAACTCAGAGATAGACAAGATTATAACAGAAACAATATTAGTCCAGCTGAGAGATAGACAAGATTATAACACAGACAGTGTTAGTTCAAATCAGAGATAGACAAGATTATAACAGAAACAATATTAGTCCAGCTGAGAGACAGACAAGATTATAACACAGACAGTGTTAGTTCAACTCAGAGATAGACAAGATTATAACAGAAACAATATTAGTCCAACTTAGAGATAGACAAGATTATAGCAGAAACAATGTTAGTCCACCTCATAGATAGACAAGATTATAACAGTATTAGTCCAACTCAGAGATAGACAAGATTATAGCAGAAATAGTCCAACTCAGAGATAGACAAGATTATAACAGAAACAATATTAGTCCAGCTGAGAGATAGACAAGATTATAACACAGACAGTGTTAGTTCAACTCAGAGATAGACAAGATTATAACAGAAACAATATTAGTCCAACTCAGAGGTAGACAAAATTATAGCAGAAACAATATTAGTCCAACTCAGAGGTAGACAAGATTATAGCAGAAACAATATTAGTCCAAGTATTAGGCAAGATCCTCACAGAGGAAACACTATTTGCCTTCTTCAGAGTTTGTCAAAATTCTGAAAGAGTAAAACTACGACCACCTCAGAGATGGCTAAAATTTAAAAAAATGCGGGTCTCCTGGAAATAGACTGTACATCTACTTCCGCTTAAGGGGGCCGATATCTTCCATACATTGGATGAATTAAGAAGGCATATAGGACACTATGTGAGATCATTTCCTGAATGGAAGCAAATCACCGTAACTCACACCCTAACCGAGTCTAGACCCACTTTTTCAAGCGTTTTATTCATCAAGGAGCAGACAATTCTGATGTATTAAGTTCTGACCAATGAAATTATATGGTTAAACTGTATGCTGAAATATCGTATTCGGAAAACAGACTACAGACAGCCAATGATAGATTAAGGCTTTAGTTGAGGCGTGTCTGAAAACATCCCCGTAGGAAGTTCCTGTTTTCTAAGAAAACAAAGACAGCCTGTAACATTTAGACTAATGTTTAAAATGCTGGGGAAACTGTTTTAGATTCCCTTCCACAAGAAGACATTACGGGAAGGACATTTTGGAAGAACTGTTATCATTTTGTCTCGGCTTGGCCTGCTGTAGGAGACGAAGTTGTTAATAGATTGACAGTAGAAAGCGGAAATCCGGTGCACGTGACTAGCACAATATGTCCAGTGTATGACACTCAGTGGTAGCAGCGGTTACTGCGGACGGCGAGGAGTCGTAGGTTGGGTATTCTAATGAATTGGAGATTCTAGGAATACGTGCTAGTTCGTGAAAACTTCGTTTGCTCGTTGAAAAACAAGCGGGCCATAACTCTTCTTCTGGAAAGTCGGTGCTTTTCTTAATCACGAAAAACTGGCAAGAAAATGTTCGTTTATACTTCTGATGTGTGTGAGAGACAGGGAGAAGGGGAGAGGGAGGCTTGTCGTTGAAATAATTGGAGATGGAAATACATTCTGTCCCCATTCCCCATCCCCCAATCCCCTTATTTCACAAGCTGATATATTCACATTCAATTTTCAGTGTCCTGTTCTAAAACAGCTTGAATCATAACATTTACTAGCTGTCCCCGATTTACGCAGACTCTATATACGTAGACGAATTCTTACGTTGCAGAACCCCTATTTACAAGGAGAATCTACAGAAAACTATCGATCGAAGCGGATAGTTTTAAAGGAGAAATATTAGGTAGGATGTGAGAGTATGCAGCGAAGCAGTTTAATTCAAGCTTATATTTAATTTGTTTGTTCTTTAATATGGCCATTTTTAATGTTGCGTCTTTGTGACTCCAAAGCATAAAGTGTTATTCGACTTACGTCTATTTTGATTTACGTATGTTTTTGTACGATCCTTAGCAGAAACAATGTTAGTCCACCTCATAGATAGACAAGATTATAACAGTATTAGTCCAACTCAGAGATAGACAAGATTATAGCAGAAATAGTCCAACTCAGAGATAGACAAGATTATAACAGAAACAATATTAGTCCAGCTGAGAGATAGACAAGATTATAACACAGACAGTGTTAGTTCAACTCAGAGACAGACAAGATTATAACAGAACAATATTAGTCCAACTCAGAGGTAGACAAAATTATAGCAGAAACAATATTAGTCCAACTCAGAGGTAGACAAGATTATAGCAGAAACAATATTAGTCCAAGTATTAGGCAAGATCCTCACAGAGGAAACACTATTTGCCTTCTTCAGAGTTTGTCAAAATTCTGAAAGAGTAAAACTACGACCACCTCAGAGATGGCTAAAATTTAAAAAAATGCGGGTCTCCTGGAAATAGACTGTACATCTACTTCCGCTTAAGGGGGCCGATATCTTCCATACATTGGATGAATTAAGAAGGCATATAGGACACTATGTGAGATCATTTCCTGAATGGAAGCAAATCACCGTAACTCACACCCTAACCGAGTCTAGACCCACTTTTTCAAGCGTTTTATTCATCAAGGAGCAGACAATTCTGATGTATTAAGTTCTGACCAATGAAATTATATGGTTAAACTGTATGCTGAAATATCGTATTCGGAAAACAGACTACAGACAGCCAATGATAGATTAAGGCTTTAGTTGAGGCGTGTCTGAAAACATCCCCGTAGGAAGTTCCTGTTTTCTAAGAAAACAAAGACAGCCTGTAACATTTAGACTAATGTTTAAAATGCTGGGGAAACTGTTTTAGATTCCCTTCCACAAGAAGACATTACGGGAAGGACATTTTGGAAGAACTGTTATCATTTTGTCTCGGCTTGGCCTGCTGTAGGAGACGAAGTTGTTAATAGATTGACAGTAGAAAGCGGAAATCCGGTGCACGTGACTAGCACAATATGTCCAGTGTATGACACTCAGTGGTAGCAGCGGTTACTGCGGACGGCGAGGAGTCGTAGGTTGGGTATTCTAATGAATTGGAGATTCTAGGAATACGTGCTAGTTCGTGAAAACTTCGTTTGCTCGTTGAAAAACAAGCGGGCCATAACTCTTCTTCTGGAAAGTCGGTGCTTTTCTTAATCACGAAAAACTGGCAAGAAAATGTTCGTTTATACTTCTGATGTGTGTGAGAGACAGGGAGAAGGGGAGAGGGAGGCTTGTCGTTGAAATAATTGGAGATGGAAATACATTCTGTCCCCATTCCCCCATCCCCCAATCCCCTTATTTCACAAGCTGATATATTCACATTCAATTTTCAGTGTCCTGTTCTAAAACAGCTTGAATCATAACATTTACTAGCTGTCCCCGATTTACGCAGACTCTATATACGTAGACGAATTCTTACGTTGCAGAACCCCTATTTACAAGGAGAATCTACAGAAAACTATCGATCGAAGCGGATAGTTTTAAAGGAGAAATATTAGGTAGGATGTGAGAGTATGCAGCGAAGCAGTTTAATTCAAGCTTATATTTAATTTGTTTGTTCTTTAATATGGCCATTTTTAATGTTGCGTCTTTGTGACTCCAAAGCATAAAGTGTTATTCGACTTACGTCTATTTTGATTTACGTATGTTTTTGTACGATCCTTCATGTGCGTAATTCGGGGACTTCTGTACTGGCGAATCGCTTTCTAAGAGAATTGTATTCCTTTAAAAAAACGTCTTTATTGAAAAATTCGTAAATAATCATGTAGCAGTCTGAATTCCGTTGAAAATTGTAGGAAAACTGCTTTAAACAGTGTTAGTTCAACTCAGAGACAGACAAGATTATAACAGAAACAATATTAGTCCAACTCAGAGGTAGACAAAATTATAGCAGAAACAATATTAGTCCAACTCAGAGGTAGACAAGATTATAGCAGAAACAATATTAGTCCAAGTATTAGGCAAGATCCTCACAGAGGAAACACTATTTGCCTTCTTCAGAGTTTGTCAAAATTCTGAAAGAGTAAAACTACGACCACCTCAGAGATGGCTAAAATTTAAAAAAATGCGGGTCTCCTGGAAATAGACTGTACATCTACTTCCGCTTAAGGGGGCCGATATCTTCCATACATTGGATGAATTAAGAAGGCATATAGGACACTATGTGAGATCATTTCCTGAATGGAAGCAAATCACCGTAACTCACACCCTAACCGAGTCTAGACCCACTTTTTCAAGCGTTTTATTCATCAAGGAGCAGACAATTCTGATGTATTAAGTTCTGACCAATGAAATTATATGGTTAAACTGTATGCTGAAATATCGTATTCGGAAAACAGACTACAGACAGCCAATGATAGATTAAGGCTTTAGTTGAGGCGTGTCTGAAAACATCCCCGTAGGAAGTTCCTGTTTTCTAAGAAAACAAAGACAGCCTGTAACATTTAGACTAATGTTTAAAATGCTGGGGAAACTGTTTTAGATTCCCTTCCACAAGAAGACATTACGGGAAGGACATTTTGGAAGAACTGTTATCATTTTGTCTCGGCTTGGCCTGCTGTAGGAGACGAAGTTGTTAATAGATTGACAGTAGAAAGCGGAAATCCGGTGCACGTGACTAGCACAATATGTCCAGTGTATGACACTCAGTGGTAGCAGCGGTTACTGCGGACGGCGAGGAGTCGTAGGTTGGGTATTCTAATGAATTGGAGATTCTAGGAATACGTGCTAGTTCGTGAAAACTTCGTTTGCTCGTTGAAAAACAAGCGGGCCATAACTCTTCTTCTGGAAAGTCGGTGCTTTTCTTAATCACGAAAAACTGGCAAGAAAATGTTCGTTTATACTTCTGATGTGTGTGAGAGACAGGGAGAAGGGGAGAGGGAGGCTTGTCGTTGAAATAATTGGAGATGGAAATACATTCTGTCCCCATTCCCCCATCCCCCAATCCCCTTATTTCACAAGCTGATATATTCACATTCAATTTTCAGTGTCCTGTTCTAAAACAGCTTGAATCATAACATTTACTAGCTGTCCCCGATTTACGCAGACTCTATATACGTAGACGAATTCTTACGTTGCAGAACCCCTATTTACAAGGAGAATCTACAGAAAACTATCGATCGAAGCGGATAGTTTTAAAGGAGAAATATTAGGTAGGATGTGAGAGTATGCAGCGAAGCAGTTTAATTCAAGCTTATATTTAATTTGTTTGTTCTTTAATATGGCCATTTTTAATGTTGCGTCTTTGTGACTCCAAAGCATAAAGTGTTATTCGACTTACGTCTATTTTGATTTACGTATGTTTTTGTACGATCCTTCATGTGCGTAATTCGGGGACTTCTGTACTGGCGAATCGCTTTCTAAGAGAATTGTATTCCTTTAAAAAAACGTCTTTATTGAAAAATTCGTAAATAATCATGTAGCAGTCTGAATTCCGTTGAAAATTGTAGGAAAACTGCTTTAAACAGTGTTCACAAGGCGGTCTGAAGAAAAGTGTTTCACAGTAAACAGTGGCATGGATTCTCAAGCACTGCAGTATAGGTTGCATGGTTTGTGTTCAAACAAATACAGGTATATCGTAATCCATGACTATATTAGAGAACCCGCTTGTAGCAGAAACAATATTAGTCCAAGTATTAGGCAAGATCCTCACAGAGGAAACACTATTTGCCTTCTTCAGAGTTTGTCAAAATTCTGAAAGAGTAAAACTACGACCACCTCAGAGATGGCTAAAATTTAAAAAAATGCGGGTCTCCTGGAAATAGACTGTACATCTACTTCCGCTTAAGGGGGCCGATATCTTCCATACATTGGATGAATTAAGAAGGCATATAGGACACTATGTGAGATCATTTCCTGAATGGAAGCAAATCACCGTAACTCACACCCTAACCGAGTCTAGACCCACTTTTTCAAGCGTTTTATTCATCAAGGAGCAGACAATTCTGATGTATTAAGTTCTGACCAATGAAATTATATGGTTAAACTGTATGCTGAAATATCGTATTCGGAAAACAGACTACAGACAGCCAATGATAGATTAAGGCTTTAGTTGAGGCGTGTCTGAAAACATCCCCGTAGGAAGTTCCTGTTTTCTAAGAAAACAAAGACAGCCTGTAACATTTAGACTAATGTTTAAAATGCTGGGGAAACTGTTTTAGATTCCCTTCCACAAGAAGACATTACGGGAAGGACATTTTGGAAGAACTGTTATCATTTTGTCTCGGCTTGGCCTGCTGTAGGAGACGAAGTTGTTAATAGATTGACAGTAGAAAGCGGAAATCCGGTGCACGTGACTAGCACAATATGTCCAGTGTATGACACTCAGTGGTAGCAGCGGTTACTGCGGACGGCGAGGAGTCGTAGGTTGGGTATTCTAATGAATTGGAGATTCTAGGAATACGTGCTAGTTCGTGAAAACTTCGTTTGCTCGTTGAAAAACAAGCGGGCCATAACTCTTCTTCTGGAAAGTCGGTGCTTTTCTTAATCACGAAAAACTGGCAAGAAAATGTTCGTTTATACTTCTGATGTGTGTGAGAGACAGGGAGAAGGGGAGAGGGAGGCTTGTCGTTGAAATAATTGGAGATGGAAATACATTCTGTCCCCATTCCCCCATCCCCCAATCCCCTTATTTCACAAGCTGATATATTCACATTCAATTTTCAGTGTCCTGTTCTAAAACAGCTTGAATCATAACATTTACTAGCTGTCCCCGATTTACGCAGACTCTATATACGTAGACGAATTCTTACGTTGCAGAACCCCTATTTACAAGGAGAATCTACAGAAAACTATCGATCGAAGCGGATAGTTTTAAAGGAGAAATATTAGGTAGGATGTGAGAGTATGCAGCGAAGCAGTTTAATTCAAGCTTATATTTAATTTGTTTGTTCTTTAATATGGCCATTTTTAATGTTGCGTCTTTGTGACTCCAAAGCATAAAAGTGTTATTCGACTTACGTCTATTTTGATTTACGTATGTTTTTGTACGATCCTTCATGTGCGTAATTCGGGGACTTCTGTACTGGCGAATCGCTTTCTAAGAGAATTGTATTCCTTTAAAAAAACGTCTTTATTGAAAAATTCGTAAATAATCATGTAGCAGTCTGAATTCCGTTGAAAATTGTAGGAAAACTGCTTTAAACAGTGTTCACAAGGCGGTCTGAAGAAAAGTGTTTCACAGTAAACAGTGGCATGGATTCTCAAGCACTGCAGTATAGGTTGCATGGTTTGTGTTCAAACAAATACAGGTATATCGTAATCCATGACTATATTAGAGAACCCGCTTGTAGAGAAAGACTTCCACAGTGCCAAGCATACCACAACAAACTAAACTGCAGCCAAGTCTAGCATAAAAGTGTCAAATGAGCAACAGTGTCGTCATTGCTTTCAAGATGGAGGTCGGTTCTGTGTGCGGAGCTACTGAGCTTAGTGCTATGGCACCACTGTGAACTGTGAACTTCGCATAGACAGCATTGATGGTTCTTAGTTACGTCTAACCGCCCAGTGGTGAGCTGTGGTGACTTTTGTGTGTCCTAGTTCGGCTTGGCGCCTTAGCTACGGAGTTCATGCCGAGAGCGACGCTAACTAATTTCACATGTGGACTGTTGTAGATCCTAAAACATTGACGAACAGATCAGTGTCGTGTATGCGGGATTAAGTCCGAATTAGTTGCTATGGAAACGGGAGTCGTAGAGCAGCATGTCCGAAGTTGTCTTCACTGCTCACACGTGACACCGCTTCTGGGTCATAGTGATGTAAGTAAGTCTGAACCGACTTGTCTACAAATTTATTTTCAATTTTCATTAATTTTACATAACTATGTCAGGCATTCCCAGCATTTGACGTCACACTTCACAATTATGTTAAGAATTGGTGTGCCAGCATCTGACATCATAATTATGTTACATTTTGGTGTCCAAATATCTGACAACATAATTGCCCCAGTATCTAACAACACAGGTGTGTTAAGTATTGATGTCCCAGTATCTGACAACACAGTTAGTTGTGTTAAGTATTGGTGTCCCAGTATCTGACAACACAGTTAGTTGTGTTAAGTATTGGTGTCCCAGTATCTGATAACATAGTTGTGTTAAGCAGTGGTTTCCCAGAATCCGACATAGTGTTTATGTGGGCGTTATTTTATGGATTTATTCTTGTCTAAATTCTCGCTAATTTTCTGATTAAGAGAGACATCAAACACGCTACAGTATGTTTATCTAGCAATTATGGAATCTTTTTCAAATAATTTGATATAGGATTTGATTTATATCAGCATAAGGCAAGTAAGATAATTCTTCGGACGGTTTGGTTTCTAGTTTCTATTTAGTTCAGTTTTATTATCTTGCGCTATCCACTGTTCTAAAACAAAGAAACAAAAAGAAAAGCATTTATGAGGCTAGTGCAAACGGTATGCTCCAGCACAAAAGCAAACATTTTGGGAAAAAATTGGTAAAAGGTAAAAGACAAAATTCCCGTTTCCACGCGATTAAGGCATATTGGGGAATACAGTGTTAGGCTCGTATTTTCCATGACCTTCGGCACATGAAAGTGTGATGAGGTCCGTATCACGCCCTGGCCGCTTTATCTTCCCAGATTTGTCTGGTACCCATTTTTAGAGGCTGCGTGAACCCCGGGGCTTTTTTTGGTGTGTACCAGAAATAATCCCACTGCTGGGACTGAAACCCGATACCACCTGATTAGTATACCGAGCGCCTAACCACTCAGCCAACCAGGCCGCCTTAGTTATGGGAAAAATTAGACCTGAGTGAATACATTGTTTTATGCTATTTATCTGAGGAATTCTTTTTTTTTTCCCTTCACAAAAAATCCTCCTTCTTCTGTAAGTACGATGTTTTCGGTTAACTTTCGTGTTGTTTCAGTCTTGGAGACCATTCAAATAGTTAACAGTGCTTTTAGAATTGGCTAGAAGCACCTGTCAGTGACGATCTGCTGATATTAAGGCACTAAATACACAGAAACTCCAACCGCGGTAGCACAGATAAGCCAGGTAAACATAAAAAGGAGTCTACCAATTAAACAAAAAGATTCAACTAGTTAAATATAAAAAGGTCCACCAGTGAAACACACACAAAAAGTTCAGTCTATATATTCATTCATTCATTTGCATGTCCCTTGCGGAACTTTGCCTCCCAAACAGCACTCCTGTAGGCCTCTCGGTTGTGAGCAAGATGGTCTGCTGCTGATGCGTCCATTTGCAGATCGTCAACGAGTCTATATATATGAGTATAAAATGAATGTATGTGTGTGTGTGTGTGTGGGTGTGAGTGTATGTTCCAGCATAACTCTAGAACACCTGAAACAATTTCAACTAAACTTGGTGCATATATGACTTAAAGTCTGGAGAAAAGTACTATGGGGTATGACACTCCTAACACCCCTAGGGATGGGGGTGGGAAGGGGGGGGTGACATACTATCCACTAAATTCAAGAAGGAAAAAAAAGATTGGTTTAGGGGAGATAATCGTGAAATAGATCGGTGCTGGTCTAAGAGAAGCATTTGTAGTCTCCCATGGCAAGTTCCTTTTGGTTATTGGGGAGAAAAGAATATGACCACTGCCAACTCCCACGCATGTCGTAAGAGGCGACTAAGGAGGTTGAGAGATAGGCCAAGGACCTGTTCCTTGTAAAAACCTGGAGTGTTATGGAAACTTGGAGACGAAAACTGGTGGACTGGCCACACTCTGAGGAAACCCGACACCAGCATAGCAAGACGCACTGCCATGGAAACCTCAAGGAAATTGAAAACGAGGAAGACTTAGACTTACTTGGAGAAGAGACATTATGACACTGCTCAGAGACGAGGGATGCACATGGAAGGAAGCAGAGAATAATTCCAAGAACTGGGATGACTAGAGACCCTTTATCCGTGACCTATGTTCTTTGGGGAGTGAAAGTTGATGATGATGATGATGATGATGATGATAATGATGATGATGATAAGTCCAAATAATTTTGATGGTCTCTTACTCAGCCCTCATGGGCATTGGGGGGGGGGGGTGAGAGGGGTGGGATCGGAGTGGCATGTAAAATTAATCGAAAACGATGGCTATTAGTGTCGAGTCCATAGTTTTCGAGGTCGCTGAGGTGAATCGTGACACTTCCGATGCCGTTTACGTCCAAGTTCAGCCCCCATTCGTATTGTGGGTAAGGGGGGGGGGGGTGAAAATTAGGATGAGATCTCCATTTATTTTACTACGGAGCCTCGACCCACTAAAACTTTGCAAAGGCACAAGGCTGTGTGTAAAGAGGATGCTGGGAAATGTAGTTGAAGCGACTATCTTAACGAGTCAAGGAGAAGGTGAAGCAGTTTTGATTCCACGGATACCACTCATTCCGACGGATCACCCTTTTAACTTTAAGAAATTGCTATTTCTAGTGAGACTTGCATTCTCGATTACGATAAACAAGTCACAGGGGCAGTCTACACATTATAGAATAAAGTCTTTTACAAATTCACTATAATATTAATTTAACTCAAAGCTTGATTATATACAACATTTTTAGTTTCACCTGTAAGATCAAGAATAAATAATTTCTTGGGTGAACCCACCCTTGAGCAAGCAACATAAGGTTGTCCGTGGGAGAAACATGGCGCTTTCAAATCCACACTGCAGTATTAATAATTAATAAATTCCCGAGGAACGCCGGGTAATTAGCTAGTTAAACATAAAATGTCCATCAGTGAAACATAAAAAGTCCACCAGTGAAAGCCAAAAAGTCCACTAGTTAAACACAAAAAAGTCCACCAGTGCGACATAAAAAGTCCACTAGTTAAACATAAAAAGTCCACCAGTGAAACATAAAATGTCCACCGGTGAAACATAAAATGTCCACCGGTGAAATATAAAATGTCCACCGGTGAAATATAAAAAGCCCACCAGTTAGATACAAAAAGTCCACTAGTTAAAAGCTTAAAGAATCTACCATTAAAAAAAAAAAAACTTCACCAGTTACACACACGCACACGCGCGTACGCACGCACACCCACACACACGCACGCACTCACACACACGCACGGACGCGCACGCACGCACACCCACACACACGCACGCACTCACACACACGCACGGACGCGCACACACACAGACCACAAGAGAAGAAAATTCATTAAAGTGACACATTTATCCATACCATCAATTTTTTTTTTTTTTTTTAGCTTTTCAGCATTTTCCCGATCAGGTAGAACCTGTCTGCAGGTACAGGCCGCAGACTATCACGTGACTGCCATACCTTTGCCTTTTATCTTACACATTTTGGTCACGTGCCGTCATAGCTTTCACCCTGGGACAAGGTAATGTTTGACCACCTCTGAGAACACTCTGATGATGTTTGAGTCCAGACTGGCCGGGAAAGCAAATAGCCGCCTCGTAATGGTGTTAACACCATCTTTCCCTGGCTTCCGCTTCCGGATAATAAGTCATCAACTGAGCGCCCGGAGGAGGGCACGGGACAGAGAAAATGAAATAAGAGGGAAGCAAATTTCTCTACCTAGCCAAAAGGATCAAACATTTCTCCTGATATGTAAATATGGTTCGCGCCGAACTGGATGTGAGCTTTGAACTGTTGTCAATCAATGTAGTTCTTGCGTCGTCCTTTTACCATGGCGACATGGAATAGAGGAAAACTGATTGCGGAGATAAATTGATATTAGAAAATGTTTCACTCTGTAGTTTTATAAAGACAATAGCATAACAAAAAAGGCGTTGTTTTCACAGCGGCATGTCCTTTCTGAAGAAAAACAAGAGAAATTTCCAGTTTAGTTTTTATCTTTCCACTTCTAGATTTTTGGAAATTGTACATTATCTGAAGAAGATTGGTTAGTTAAGAAGATTAAACAGAGAAAACTGAAGATGGGGAAGACAGTATTGGAAGAGTACATAACGGGAAAAAGAAAGAGAAGAATACCAAGGCAAAGATGGCAACAAGGTGTTGTTGATTTGCGAATGGACGCATCAGCAGCAGAGCATCTTTGCTTACAACAGAGAGGCTTTCAATAGAGCTGTTAGAGAAGCAAATTTCAGCAAAGGACATGCTAAGGAACGAATTACTGATATTATCTGTATGATTTATCAGTCAATAGGCCTATATTTGATTGTCTTTATTTCAGCCATTAATCTGTCCTTCCACTCACCAATTAGTTAAATCGTACATTCATTTGTTTCCCTATACATCAATCTTTCTGACTGTATGTGCTAGTTTCTTTGAACTATCTTTGTGACTGCATGTGTTAGTTTCTTTGAGTTACTGTATCTTTCCGACTGTATGTGTTAGTTTCTTTGAGCTATTGTATCTTTCTGACTGTATGTGTTAGTGTCTTTGAACTACTGTATCTTTCTGATTGTATGTGCTAGTTTCTTTGAACTATCTTTCTGATTGTATGTGTTAGTTTCTTTGAACTATCTTTCTGACTGTATGTGCTAGTTTCTTTGAACTGTCATAGTTTCTGACGCATATATACGTCATTCACATTATATAACATTCACAAATAATTTTTGAAGTGATTTGTGAAGAAAAAAAAAGAGGGGAAGTTAAAAACGAACATTCTGACATAAAGAGGTGAGCCAGGGAGGAGAGGAACAGGACAAGGAACTGAAATGAAACTCTTAATGCATACCGGAGTGTATGAGATTTGTTTTCATTAGTTTTGTCAACAAGTCCCAGACTCAATCATCATAGCCCCGTAATACAGTTTGCACCTTGTGGTTACACACTGGCCTGAGAACAAACAGCAGGACGGTCTGCGGCACGGCTCTGAATCACAAATCACAGCCAAACATTCGCAAACATTCTGCGTGAATCTCCACCGACAGACCACAAGACAGGGGAGACAAATAATTGTAATCTGATAAACTTACTCCTAGGGTCCGCTTCTTTATTTCCATTACATTCATTAAGTCCCTCTCTCTCTCTCTCTCCCTCTCTCTCGCTCTCTCACTCTCTCTCTCTCTCGCTCTCTCTCTCACTCTCTCTCTCTCCCTCTCTCTCGCTCTCTCTCTCCCTCTCTCACTCTCTCTCTCTCGCTCTCTCTCGCTCTCTCTCTCCCTCCTTCTCCTTCTCTTTCTCCCCTCTCTCTCTCCCTCTCTCTCTCTCACACACACCAACACAAACGGACACACACTGTTTCAGAACATATCGAATCGAATTCATCTCCTCTTCTGATGATGATGATGATGACAGCGATAAATAACACTGAAAGCTGACTGTCCTATCTTGCCTCAAGTCCCTAGACGTACACAAGATGAATGGAAACTTCCCTCTAGGGATCATATAAACCCGGGCATTCTAGGAATAAGGGTAAGCACTTCCTTGTCTAAGTTTTTCTGATACATTGCAGGACTGCAGCACCTCTACTCACTCATCACACATACTACACTTCCTCCCCCCTCTCATAACAATAATGGTTGTTCCTTCGTTTCTTCTTTCATTCCTCAAAACTTCTCAGCGCACTCATCCCTGGAGCCCAAGTTTGACATGCCCATGGTGAACGTTACGGCGCAAGAGAAGACAACCGCTGAGCTGCCCTGCTCCGTTAGTTCTCTGGGAAATTATCAAGTAAGTAGAAACTATACTGTGGGAAATTATCAGGTAAGTAGAAACTATACTTTGGGAAATTATCAGGTAAGTAGTAACTATACTTTGGGAAATTATCAGGTAAGTAGAAACTATACTTTGGGAAATTATCAGGTAAGTAGTAACTATACTTTGGGAAATTATCAGGTAAGTAGAAACTATGCTTTGGGAAATTATCAGGTAAGTAGAGACTATACTTTGGGAAATTATTAGGTAAGTAGAGACTATACTTTGGGAAATTATCAGGTAAGTAGAAACTATACTTTGGGAAATTATCAGGTAAGTAGAGACTATACTTTGGGAAATTATCAGGTAAGTAGAAACTATGCTGGAAAATCACCAAAACCATAGAAAACAAGTTGAATTCTTTCCAGACTAAATGTTTACGAAGAATTAGAAAAATATTTTGGCCAAACACCATAAGAAATAACATCTTATTGGCAGAAATGCAGGAAAGACGCTGGCGATGGTTGGGACATGTGCTCCGAATGACTGACAACTCACTACCAAAAATAGCAATAAGGTGGACACCACAGGGGAGCAGAAGTAAGGGTAGACCAAAAGAGACATGGAGAAGAACAACAGAAAGGATGTTGAGCAATAGAGGGCTCACCTGTGCAAGAGCAGAAAAAAAGGCGAAGGACAGGCATTTGTGGAAAACCCTTGCGGAAGCCCCATGTGCCCTGGGCACTTAAGGTTCAGAGAGAGAGAGAGAGAGAGAGAGAAACTATACTTTGGGAAATTATCAGGTAAGTAGAAACTATACTTTGTGAAATTATCAGGTAGGTAGAAACTATAGAGAGGTTAGAGAAACATGGCTGGGGTTAAAAAAAAGGTAAAAAACCCGTTTCTACGCCATTAAGACACATTGGGGATAAGACGTTAGACCCGTATTTCCACGATATTCGGTACATGAAAGTCTGATGAGGTCAGTGTCACGCCTGGCCGTATTTACCTTCCCAGATTTTTCTAGTACCCATTTTTAGAGGCTAAAGTGGACCCCGGGGACTTTTTGGGTGTGTACCAAAAAGAAATCCCCTATCTGCTGGGACTTGAACCCAGTACAACTGGGTAAGTAAACCAAGCCCCTAATCACCCAGAATATGACTGATTAAAAAAAAACAGAATACAGTGGCACATAAAGTCATTCGTGGACTTACGGCCACCGAGTTACAGTGGTTGGTACTTAAGGCCGAGGTTCAACAGGTATATTTTATTACATAAATAATAAAATACAGCGTGCAGTAAGTATCTGCTAGAACAGTGTCGATCTGGCACCTCATTCCTTGCTTCCTGTTTTTTCATTGTCTTGCTACAGCGGGGCTTGAACTTATGAAGTGATATTTCATTTTTCTTCATAATCTACAACATCATGGCCTTTCATCTTGTGAGCACAGAATATATGCATGTGAGTTTGTATACAGTATGTGTATGTGTATTTATGTGTGCTGCTGACAAAAAAATGTATGATTAATACGTTGTGATTCTATCTTGCGTTTAATTTCCACATAGCTACTGTGCTAACGCGCATTCTGTTAGCATTTTAAAGTGATAGTTTAAACATGTCCATTCTTCTTACAGAAGTGAACTGCACATAGTGTCTGATCTCCTCCTATAATGGCCGACTTACGGCTAAATCGACGTATGGCCACTTGGTTGGTCCAGAACCGGCCGTAAGACAGTGTATGAGTGTTTAGCAATAAAGCAACACATCTCACGGCACATATGTACAGCAATAAAGAAACACATCTCACGGCACACACATATAACAATAAAGAAACACATCCTACGGCACACGTATAACAATAAAGCAACACATCTCACGGCACACACATATAACAATAAAGCAACATATCCTACGGCACACACATATAACAATAAAGCAACACATCTCACGGCACACACATATAACAATAAAGCAACACATCCTACAGCACACAAGTATGAAAATAAAGCATCACATCTCACGGCACACACGTATAACAATAAAGCAACACATCTCACGGCACACACATATAACAATAAAGCAACATATCCTACGGCACACACATATAACAATAAAGCAACACATCTCACGGCACACACATATAACAATAAAGCAACACATCTCACGGCACACACATATAACAATAAAGCAACATATCCTACGGCACACACATATAACAATAAAGCAACACATCTCACGGCACACACATATAACAATAAAGCAACACATCCTACAGCACACAAGTATGAAAATAAAGCATCACATCTCACGGCACACACGTATAGCAATAAAACAGCACATCTTACAGCACACACGTATAACAATAAAACAACACATCCTACAGCACACACGTATAACAATAAAGCAACACATCCTACAGCACACACGTATAACAATAAAACAACACATCCTACAGCACACACGTATAACAATAAAACAACACATCCTACAGCACACACGTATAACAATAAAACAACACATCCTACAGCACACACGTATAACAATAAAACAGCACATCCTACAGCACACACGTATAACAATAAAACAACACATCCTACAGCACACACGTATAACAATAAAACAACACATCCTACAGCACACACGTATGACAATAAAGCAACACATACAGCACACACATACACATACTACACACGCTAACTCCACCTCACCATCGCCACACAATATGAAACAACAATTTTTGCAATCTACTGTTGAGAATCTTCTGTGTTATCCAAAAAAAACCTCTAATCGTTTTAAAAGCTTAATTTCAGTAATTTAATTTCGTAGCAAATTTACATCTAGCTTATTTTTAAATGTATTAATGTTAAAACGATGCCATTTATAAAGGAGAAACAGTGTGAAAGTATCACAAAAGTTAAGTTCACGAAATATTTAGTCAATAGTTATACTGAGGTGTTTGGTTTAGTTTTACAAAAAAAAAAAAAGAAAAAGAAAAATGAGGAAAGCTGACAGCAACGAGAGTGACAGAAACAGATATCTGTTGTGTTGTTTTTATATGTGATCCTTGAAAAACTCTTTTACCGAAATATCGGATTGTTGTACGCTTTTCATTTATACGTGCCGTTTCTTGGCCCTTTTCCCGAAATTTTGCTATCCTTTTGTCACCTTTAACCCTACATTTCTGTATACCTTTAGTACTGTAATCGTCATTTCTTTTATATCTCGTCACAGATAAAGGAAAAGAGGACACATACATTTATTCTTATAAGCGTGTCCACAGAATATTCAAATTTCGACTCCAAAGACACTCTTTAAATACGTACGACAGAGAATGACAAAGAAAAAAATCCTGCAAATGCTTTCTTTTAGAAATGTTAATTTAATATGACATTAATGTCAAAGTTAGCTACGGATGAGTCTCAGTTCTGCGGGGAAACATTCATGAAAAATAAAACAAAAATAACTTAAAATCTGTCTATTACTTGTGACAGCCTGAACAAAGATCTTCACAAGTCAGGCCTCTAAGGTTCTGATATTCCGTGTGCCAGCAGACGACTCTACTGAAACATCACAAAACCTTCACCACGAATGTGAAGTATTGTTCCTGATTTACGATTAGCTCTGACTCCTCAAAAAGAAATTCAAAATGTGAATACTGAGAAAAGTTAGTGAAGATTTAGTTCGTAGATAATTATAAAACTAAATTCATTGTGATGAAAACATATCAGTGATACTACTACAACATATGATGTGCCCTTCAAGTGGCAACTTCTCAGACATACTTGCCATAAAAGTGACATAAATACCATAACATTGACATATGTTTTATTCCTTCACTACCCAGGTAGTTTGGACAGATCAGTTCTCTACACTTCTTACGTACGAAGACAGGAGGATTATAGATGATGAAAGGTAAGATTTTAGCGTGAAGGCAGTCACTATCACAACACAATTGTCTTAACTTTATCATACGATAATAACACCGTTATCCTACTATACGAGGGGTGATTGATAAGTTCTCGGCATAAGGTACAAATACTTGAAACGCGCAGTTGATATTAGGTGCATTTGTAGATCAGGTTAATGTAAGGTTAAACACCAAGTTTCAAGAAATTAACTTCTACCAATTTTTTTTACAGCCTACTGAAATGTAAGGGGTGGCAGAAATTGAGAAAATGAATAAAATTTCTCATCGAGCAGTCATTCGCTACCTCTGCATCAAGGGCTTATCATCAAAGGAGATCCATGAGGATATGGTGGAGACTCTAGGGGAGAGTGCCCCTTCTTACAGCACAGTGAAGAAATGGGCAGCTCAATTCAAACATGGAAGGAAGAGTCTGGAAGATGATCCCCGTCCAGGAAGACCAAGAACGGTAACCACCAATGAAACCATCGACAGAATCCATGACATGATAATGGAGGATCGACGACTAACTGAGCGGTACATTGCTACTGAGTTGGGCATCTCCTAAGAACGTGTTCATGCCATTATTCACAATGATATTCAAATGACAAAGGTCTCTGCTCGATGGGTTCCGAAACTTCTTGGAGAAGATAGCAAACGACAGCGTCTCAAAATGTCAAGAGACAATCTTGGCCATTTTTCTGCAGATCCTGAAAAGTTTCTTCACCAATTTGTGACTATGGATGAGACTTTGGTTCATCATTTTCAACCAGAAACCAGAGAACAGTCAAAGCAGTCATGGATCTCCACCTCCAAAGAAAGCAAAGGTGGTTCTGTCTGCATTTTACCGAAATATCGGATTGTTGTACGCTTTTCATTTATACGTGCCGTTTCTTGGCCCTTTTCCCGAAATTTTGCTATCCTTTTGTCACCTTTAACCCTACATTTCTGTATACCTTTAGTACTGTAATCGTCATTTCTTTTATATCTCGTCACAGATAAAGGAAAAGAGGACACATACATTTATTCTTATAAGCGTGTCCACAGAATATTCAAATTTCGACTCCAAAGACACTCTTTAAATACGTACGACAGAGAATGACAAAGAAAAAAATCCTGCAAATGCTTTCTTTTAGAAATGTTAATTTAATATGACATTAATGTCAAAGTTAGCTACGGATGAGTCTCAGTTCTGCGGGGAAACATTCATGAAAAATAAAACAAAAATAACTTAAAATCTGTCTATTACTTGTGACAGCCTGAACAAAGATCTTCACAAGTCAGGCCTCTAAGGTTCTGATATTCCGTGTGCCAGCAGACGACTCTACTGAAACATCACAAAACCTTCACCACGAATGTGAAGTATTGTTCCTGATTTACGATTAGCTCTGACTCCTCAAAAAGAAATTCAAAATGTGAATACTGAGAAAAGTTAGTGAAGATTTAGTTCGTAGATAATTATAAAACTAAATTCATTGTGATGAAAACATATCAGTGATACTACTACAACATATGATGTGCCCTTCAAGTGGCAACTTCTCAGACATACTTGCCATAAAAGTGACATAAATACCATAACATTGACATATGTTTTATTCCTTCACTACCCAGGTAGTTTGGACAGATCAGTTCTCTACACTTCTTACGTACGAAGACAGGAGGATTATAGATGATGAAAGGTAAGATTTTAGCGTGAAGGCAGTCACTATCACAACACAATTGTCTTAACTTTATCATACGATAATAACACCGTTATCCTACTATACGAGGGGTGATTGATAAGTTCTCGGCATAAGGTACAAATACTTGAAACGCGCAGTTGATATTAGGTGCATTTGTAGATCAGGTTAATGTAAGGTTAAACACCAAGTTTCAAGAAATTAACTTCTACCAATTTTTTTTACAGCCTACTGAAATGTAAGGGGTGGCAGAAATTGAGAAAATGAATAAAATTTCTCATCGAGCAGTCATTCGCTACCTCTGCATCAAGGGCTTATCATCAAAGGAGATCCATGAGGATATGGTGGAGACTCTAGGGGAGAGTGCCCCTTCTTACAGCACAGTGAAGAAATGGGCAGCTCAATTCAAACATGGAAGGAAGAGTCTGGAAGATGATCCCCGTCCAGGAAGACCAAGAACGGTAACCACCAATGAAACCATCGACAGAATCCATGACATGATAATGGAGGATCGACGACTAACTGAGCGGTACATTGCTACTGAGTTGGGCATCTCCTAAGAACGTGTTCATGCCATTATTCACAATGATATTCAAATGACAAAGGTCTCTGCTCGATGGGTTCCGAAACTTCTTGGAGAAGATAGCAAACGACAGCGTCTCAAAATGTCAAGAGACAATCTTGGCCATTTTTCTGCAGATCCTGAAAAGTTTCTTCACCAATTTGTGACTATGGATGAGACTTTGGTTCATCATTTTCAACCAGAAACCAGAGAACAGTCAAAGCAGTCATGGATCTCCACCTCCAAAGAAAGCAAAGGTGGTTCTGTCTGCAGGCAAAGTGATGGCTTCCATCTTTTGAGATTCAGAAGGTGTGCTATTGGTAGACTATCTTCAAAAGGGCTGAACTGTCACCGGGGCCTATTACACTAATCTTGTGAAGCAACTGCGGGTCAAATTGAAGGAAAAGCGAAGAGGGAAATTGACGAGAGGATCTGGTAATGATGCTATGGTGAAGGTTTTGAAGGAAGGAAAAGCGAAGAGGGAAATTGACGAGAGGATCTGGTAATGATGCTATGGTGAAGGTTTTGAAGGAAGAATGTTGCACAGGCTTGTCTAATGTCCCGAAACACAGATTCAGAACAGGGTCCACTACCTACAAGGAACACACAGATGCTTGCTCACTGACTTGACAGCTCGTACATGATTTTTACAGACATGTCACAATGTAATAATTGGCTGGTAAAAGAGCCCCAAGTTCTGTACTCTTTAAATCCTACAGACGTTTCAAGAGAGTACAGGTTGTGGAAGACTTCAGCTCCAGTGTCTCAAGTTATTATCTACCACTTTTACACGACTGTAATCTTATCACACTTATCTACCTACCACTTTCACACGACTGTAATCTTATCACACTTATCTACCTACCACTTTCACACGACTGTAATCTTATCACACTTATCTACCTACCACTTTCACACGACTGTAAATTTATCACACTTACCTAGAAAATTAGACCGAGATTTGAACCTCCGTTCTTGTAGGCTGAGCATAGAAAGACCTTTCACCAGGGACTGGAACCTTCACATCAGAGACGTCCGGTACAGCGACCAGGGGATTTACAACTGTCAGATTAACACTAACCCGGTCAAGGTCAAGACAGTCAACCTGATTGTGTTGGGTAAGTAGAACTAAACATTACCTCTTTAAAAGGGGTCTCTCTCATTCTCTCTCTCTCTCATTCTCTCTCTCTTTCTTTAGCTCTTTCTCTCTATCTCTCTCATTACCTATCTCATAGGATGAGAGAAATTAGACTACATGTCAAAGAAAGGTAAAGTATTACAACACAGGATAAGAAAAACTAGACTACATGTCAAAGAGAGGTAAAGTATTACAACACAGGATAAGAAAAATTACACTACATGTCAAAGAAAGGTAAAGTATTACAACACAGGATAAGAAAAATTAGACTACATGTCAAAGAAAGGTAAAGTATTACAACACAGGATAAGAAAAACTAGACTACATGCTAAAGATAGCCAAAAAAAAAATAACACAGGATGAGAGAAACCATTCTATATATCAAAGAAAGATAATATGACATTTTCTGCTGTATAAAGCCACCAAACAGTTTCAGTGATCACTGCTTGCATCATCAATCCCCTTCTTATAAAAAACCCCACACACACACACACACAAACACACATGCACGCACACTCACACACACACACCCCTTGGGAACCGAGAGTGGAAGAAGAGAGACAAAGAGGTGGTTTCAGAGCATGTTCTAACTTGTCACTGTAAGACAAGGCTCAACTTCGTCGCTTTACTCAGCACCAGCGGGCGCGTGTTCAAATACGAGACGTATGCCTACGGTCGGTCGGAAAACAGTGCAGTGTAAAACGGAACAACGAGTTAAGATCAAGTTTCTTGTGAAGCCGAAGAAATACGAGGAAAAAAAAAACATTTCATTACTGACAGAGGCTTACAGTGATGAGTGCTTGTCTCATGCACGCTTTCTGAATGGCACAAAACGATTTTCGGAAGGCAAGGAAAGCGTGAAAGATGACGACCGTCTGTTGGATTGAGCACAAAGACAATGGGTCAGCTCTAGCGCTTTGTCTGTGAAGCAGATTTGAGTAAATCTCAAGGTCACTGTGCTCGAGCGTCCACCATATTCGCCACACCTGGCTCCCTGTGACTTCTGCCTATTCCAAAAGGTCAAGTCTGTGCTCAAAGGAACCCATTCTTTCTGTCAGTGGATGTAAAAGCAAAACCGACGGAGGTCCTCACAAGTTAAAAAAAAAAGGATCTACAGAATCCTTATGACCGTTGGCAAGATCACCTGAAGCGTTGTGTCAACTCAAAGGGGAACTATTTTGAAGGAGGTGGAATCGGATTTTCTTAACTTGCTCAGTAAATTGAGACACAGTTACAGTCTCGGTCTCTCTATCTCTCTCTCATTCTGTGTGTGTGTGCGTGCGTGCGTGCGTGTGTGTGTGTGTGACCTCGTTAACGGCCATGCCAAAGGAACTCAGAATCAACATTTCGACTTCACTGATCTTCATCAAACAGCAGTAGGAGAAGATCACAGGATAAAAATCCTGAAAATGTCAAAATATTTCCGAAAAAAAACCGTTGTATACACATATTAAATAAAAACTTTTTGTTTTCTTTTGCGTGTTTGCGGTAATATTAGCACGAAGAAGTACAACTTGACAGTTTGTATAAACTAAGAAAAAAGTAAGAACAGCTTTATTACTTAACGAGTACACAGTGTACGGCGTGAGCCTTAATCATACAAAAACATACAGGACGAAGAAATAGAGAGAGAAGATAAAGTAAAGATTCACATGAATGTATGTTTAAAAAAAGGAAATAAAATGAATAGGGCACTTAACTGTAAACTGTAAGTAGATGTGGCTTGTCCGACGCTGTGTTAGAAATGCGCATGGTGGAACGTAGAGAATGTTTAAATGGAGGCTTGTGATATGTGATGGGCGGGTCGTAACTGAGGGTGGCGGGCAGGGGAACCGTGGAGGGGAGAGAGAGTGATACAGTGTTAACCTAGCCAGGAGAAGGTGAAATAGATGATTAGAGTTGGGGTGGGGGAGGGGGGTTGTAATGCTGTGAGAAGGTTCTGAACTATGTGTAACAAACAAGAAGGGAGCGGAGCTCAGTGGAGAAGGGTTATGATTGTTGAAGAGAAGAATGGTAGGTGTAGCTGAATAACGAGTTCAATCCGTGTGGTTCCTGCGTCCCATAATCCTGAATGGAGCAGTTCTCAAGCGCTATGCGGCTTGTGTCATCTGCGTGACATTGTTTTATGACTGTTACCAGAAAATCAGATTGGTCTCTGTGGTTGGGGCCATTTAAATGACCCAGGACTGGTTTCGAAGCATGTTGGGCAATATCGTACAGATGTTTCTGCATGCGGTCACCTAATCTGAGGCCAGTCTCACCAATATATGTTATCCTGCATCTTTTGCACACGATGACATTTATCACATTATGGGACTCACATGTGAATCCCTTATGAAGAGAGAGGATAGTTTTGGGAAAGGTGACTGTTTTCGTTTGCCAGACTACAGGACAGGTAACGCAGCCGGGGGAGGGGGGGGGCGGTTAAATTTTCTGGTGCCAACATATGTAAGGCTCTGCTTCAAGTGGCTGTGGACGAGGATGTCCTTAAGATTTGGCTAACGTTTGTATGCCAACATGGTTAGATCAGAGAAAATGTCGCGAGTGTCGCGGTCGAGCTGAATTATTGGCAGATGACGATAAAGATTTTCTTAACTATCTGATCTTGCGGGTGGAAAGGTAGTACTAACTTAACTCTGCCCGATGAGGTAACAGGCTCTTTATGAACTGTTCTTTGCGGCTCACTTGTTGGACACGGTTGAAGGCTGCACGAAGGACATTTTCTGGGTAGTGGCGATGACGGAAAAATTCTAATAATTTGTTGCGCTAATCTATAAAGTCCAAGTTATCCTGATATATGCGGCAAAGACAGAGGAGTTGGGAGTATAGGATGGAGTTCTTACAGGCTTCAGGATAGGAGGAGGTGTAAAATAAATAGGTGTGGCTGTCGGTGGGCTTGTAAAATACAGAGATGACAAGCCTGGTTGTGTCGATAGATATTTTAATGTCTAAAAAGTTGAAAGACTTGCCAGAAATTTCATAACTGAATTTTATGTTATTATTAAGTCAGTTGGCGAATTCAATAAACAATTTTTTGGGTCTTCCTTGACAGTTTATTCTGTCTGCGCTTTTTGATGGGACCACAGTCCTTAAACTGAGACCTTACATCATGTGTTAATGTCAGAGTAAAGAAAAGAGACTTCCAAGACCGACAAGGAGGAAAGAATGGAGGAGAGAATGAGATTTTTTTCTAATTAATTTCAAACACAGCAAGGGAGACAACACAACCTGGTCTGTCGTGACAGTAAGATTTGTAAGGGAGAGAAATCTTGACAAAGGTGAAAAGTTGAGAGTCGGACAGGGGGTGTTTTGGGCGCAGTGGAGCCAAAGGTAGAGTGGGTATATGGGTTAGACAGAAAGGACAGCGAGGCGCTTGGCTGGGCATGGACAGGACAGAACTAAACACAATTTATTTTACGTGTTTTAAGATTTGCGTATATGAGCTGTCCAATACTTGGCTCTTTATCTCTACGCATTTATCTCTTGCGTTCGAATGTACATATGCGTGATCACTAATTTTTTTCTCTTTTTCATTTAATGTATGTTAAATAAGAGAGCTGGACAGGTAATCAGATTCATGAATATACAGATTCAGCAGATAGACAGCCAGATTAACAGACAGACAGCCAGCGGGCAGAAAAAACACGAAGAAGATAAAGAAGACAGAGATAGATAGACAGACAGACAGACAGACAGACAGATAGATAGATAGATAGATAGATAGATAGATAGATAGATAGATAGATAGATAGATAGATAGCTTCAAAGAACTGGACGCGCAGGCTATCTATCTATCTCCATCAGCCCCGGCATCTTTAGTTCGCCAGTCCTATTATCTTTAGTTCGCCAGTCCTACTATCTCCGGTTTGCTTCCTCTAGTACCTTTGACTTGTCGGTGATGGTATCTTTGTTTTGCCAGCACTTCTACCTTTGGCTTGTCGGTGATGGTATCTTTGTTTTGCCAGCACTTGTATCTTTAACTTGTCGGTGATGGTATCTTTGTTTTGCCAGCGCTTGTATCTTTGACTTGTCTGTGATGGTATCTTTGTTTTGCCAGCGCTTGTACCTTTGACTTGCCAGCGCTTGTACCTTTGACTTGCCAGTGCTATCGAAGCCGACAAATCTATTATTCCGCAAGTCTCAAACCAAGCGAACTAGAGCTCAGTCAAAAGTCACATCTAGTAAACTAAAAGCTAATGTTGGTCATACTTCATCTGAATCAGATTACCATATCACATTTGATTCCTTTCACTTGAAGCGAGCATTATGTGTTTTTAAGTTCTTAAGTGCTCTCTAAATGAATGGCCTCCTGCCAAGTAGGAAAGCAACTTCATTCGTTCTTATAAAGAGGTTAGCAAACTGCTTCATTGACACTCCTCGAACGACAGGGGCAACTAGTTTGGAAAATTATTAGCGACACAGGCAGCGGAAGTGGAAAAGACTGGACTAATTCTGCTCAAGAGAACATCTGGGGTTTCACATCGCTGTACTATTGTAAGTGGTTTCCCTTGCTCATGTTGTCATCCAAGGGAGAATATTCTTAACGTGAAATTTGATAACTGTCCTTCGTGCGATTTGCCATCACTCGAAATGATTTGTGGAAATGTTTTGAGTATAGTTAGAGTCAGAGACACTGATAAACAAACAAACAAAAACTGGTGAGGAACAGAGAATTCATTCAATATAAAGTAAAAAATGTCTTGACATTAAGTTTAGTAGCTTTTTATTTTTGTCTATGACCATTGCAAAGCCTTTGATACAACCTACGTTTTCGTATCTCAGAAAATGTGAATATCTGTTTTTCGTAAAAATGAGGAATGTATACTTTTATTATTCACGAAAAAGCAATTTCTACAGTGAATGCTTGATTTCTAATGCCATATTTTTTTGTGCTCACGTA